>JBBPBX010009940.1:0-14516 GCA_038048925.1 Garcialebias charrua
CCTGTTTTCGTCCCTGGATAACAATTGCTCCTCTGGATAAAACCTGAGGATTTTTTAGAACAATTAAAATGTAGCAGAAAATAACTTTTTGCGTAGTCAGTGAATATGGACCAATTTGTTTTTTGTACCCACATTGTTCTGTACAAATCTTATGGGTCAGGGGTGAAGCTTGGGGTGCCAAGATGAATTGCCTTATTTCAAAAGCCAATTCATTGCATGATTAAATTACTCTCAAAAAGACCCTTTTTACCAGACAAAGCATTAGATATCTACAGTCTCATTGAGTTACGTTTCATTTTAGTTAATGATAATGATGAAAAGTCGTTCAGATATCCAATATAATTGTGAATATTCAAAACTACTAAAGTAAACATCTAAAAAAGCTCAGTCTGGTCCTCTGGACATTCAAAAAATAAAACAAAACAAAGCAAAAAAAATGTAGAAACGTTTCGTCTTTCGTCCGAAAGACTTCCTCAGTCTGAGTTGCTGTATTCAGCTCAGTCTTATAAATAGCACCCTCTCACAGTGGATCAACCAGTTGGCTGATGACAGCCTGAAACCAGCTGCTCACATGATCAAGGAGGGCCATCAGCCTAACAATGGATCATTAGCACCCTGATGGTTGTTTGCTATTCACAGAGGGCTGAGTGATACTAGCAATCACAGCACTGTAAGAGGGAGACAGTTGAACCCGGAGGCCTCCACCTCTGTTTAATCATACCATACCAAAACAGGTATGTAAACAGGCTCTAGAGAAATGTGGATATCCTAACTGGGCTTTCCTGAAAGCAGGGAAGAAACCCAAACAGGACTCCAGCACAGAAGATCAACATCATCAGGTCAGGACTCTTCAGTCTACACTCATCTCCAGGCTCCAGGAGTGTAGAGATGAGTGTAGACCAAAGAGTCACTCTTTCAGGGATGAAGATGTTCACATCCTTGATAGAGAGGAATGATGGTTTGAGAGAGGAGTAAAGGAGGCCATCTTTGTGAAAAGAAACCATCCATCATTAAACAGAGGTGGAGGCCTCCGGGTTCAACTGTCCCCCTCTTACAATGCTGTTATTGCTAGTATCACTCAGCCCTCTGTGAATAGCAAACAACCATCAGGGTGCTAACGATCCATCGTTAGGCTGATGGTCCTCCTTGATCATGTGAGCAGCTGGTTTCAGGCTGTCATCAGCCAACTGGTTGATCCACTGTGAGAGGGTGCTATTTATAAGACTGAGCTGAATACAGCAACTCAGACTGAGGAAGTCTTTCGGACGAAAGACGAAACGTTTCTACAATTTTTTTTGCTTTGTTTTGTTTTGTTTTTTGAATGTCCAGAGGACCAGACTTAGCTTTTTTAGATTTTTCTACCTGAATTACTGAGCATGCATCAGGGTAAAGTAAACATGTCTATAGGGTTATAGGGTTTGTGCTAGGATGGTTAATAAGAAGTAGTTTACTGCTACTCACCAGGTACACAACATCTACAGAACCCTTGGGTTCATGCACAAAAGTGTACAGAACACTAATCTCCTCTTCTTTATCACAAGAAAGTGTTGTATCACTCTTTAACTCCAGTGAGCTGACTGTTTTGGTGTCACGAGAAGCAGGTTGGGAAATGGACACCGTGTGAGCTCCTATATCATAGTAAGCAGTTCTATATACAGGATACTCCAGAGTTGGTGAGTTGCTTACCTGTTCATAAAAATAAAAATAAAAAAAAACATCAGGCTCATTATAGCTAAAACACAAGTTGAGAGCATTTAAAAATATATATTTTAAACAGTATAGCTGACTGACTTGGCTTCATGAAAAAGCTGTAAAGTGACTGACTTTAGAGCTGTGCCATACTTACATAGAGTTTCACATCTCCACTAAACGTGTCTGTGGTAAGAGAAAAGGTGGCAACCCCATTTATGTCAGTTGTGAGATTCTGCACCAATCGTGCAGACCACCTTTCACCCGTAAACAGGTAGAGCTGCATGTTACCAATGGATGTGCCATTGTAATGCACCGCGTTAACCTGTGGAAAAAGTGTTAGATTACTGACATGACCCACTTTAGTGTATTAGAAGTCATAAATATGTAAAGTGAAATGTACTTACTTTTCCTTCAATATTTTTTCCTTGTTCATAAATCTTGGGAGTGTCAACAAAAGTGATATTTCCAATAATGTATGATATTTTTATGTTATTCCTTTGTGAACGTGAAACACCTGAATATAACAAGCCACGTGTCAGTTATATCAAAGTCAGCATTATAGCTCTCATTTAAAGAAAAAGTATGGTAATAGTTTTACATGATATTCATCTAAAATGTTACTTGAAGTATCATCAGCTGTGGCATAACTCATAAAACATAAAGTATGAAGAAAAGGCCTGAAAGACCCCAAAACCAAAAGGCCACTTTTCAAAATCAGTTTTCTGGCTTATAAATACAAATCTCCCAGAAAGAACATATGTTTATGTTTATGTTTAAGTTTATTAAATTTGTTCATTTTTTACAAAAGAAACACAATACAAGACAATCCCATAAATGATAACGTACAAAATATAAAAAAATGAAAGGTAGCAGAAAGAAGAATAAATATTATTATATCTGCCCCTTTTTTCTAACAATCAGATTAAACAATAATAATCTTCCACCAACAGTACAAAATGACTAACTCTTTCTAATTTTCTAACTAATACAATACACATTACGTCATTTCATTTTTTTTAACAAATTCATTTTGATCATTTTCTTTTAAGAAAATGATCAAAAAATGAAAATGCCAAGTCAATGTTTACATTTATGTAAACATTGACTTGGCATTTTTAACTACATTCTCCAAGCCATTCCATAATCTAATTCCCTGGATTGAGGTAGAACGTCCCTTCAAACTAGTTATAACAACTTTGTCTTTTAACCAAATGCATTTGGATATTTAAAGGTAATGCGTTATTCTGAGCCCTATACATAACTGATAAAATATTATAATCTACCAAATCATGGAACTTCAATAACTTTAGTTGATAAAATAATGTACTTGATGGATGACAGTAATGTTTTCTAGTGATAATTCTTACAGCTCTTTTCTGTAATACAAAAATAGGCTTTGTGATTGTTTTACACGCTTTCCCCCAAACATCAATACAATAGATTAAGTGTGGAACAATGATTGTGTTATACAACAAATACAGAGCTTTATCATTCAATAGGTCTCTGACTTTGTACAGTACTGCAATCGATTTAGCTATTTTTATTCTTACAGAATTTATGTGTTGTTTCCATGTCAGTTTGTCATCAATGATAACACCCAAAAACTTCACCTCACTCACTCTACAAATCTCAACACCCTCAATTTTGAGTGGAACATCAACAGTTTTCTTTTTATTACTGAATATCATGTAATTAGTTTTTTCTAGATTTAATGATAATTTATTGATTTTAAACCAAGTTTGTATTTTGACAAATTCTGGCCCTCATTCACGAAAATGTTCGTATTTTTATCCTAAATTTCTCCTACTTTTGTTCGTACGAAGCGTTCGTACGAACATGCCACGTCAGATTCAACAAAGTCTTCTATCCTGAGGAAACGTGTGTAAATGGGTGCGTAAATTTAATGAATCCCACCTGTCCTAAACAGCTGCGCGTGCACGCGAGAGGTTATTTACATAATTCCCACCCCTCAAAACACCATATAAGGCCACGTTTCCTGCCTTCTGACAGCAGGAAGTGTCCATTCATTCAAACTCAAGAAGTAAAAGGAGGAACTTCACGCGTTCGGAGATCTGCTCTCAGTCGCGCTGTGGCTACCCCCCCACCCCCCACCCCCCGCAGGTGTCGGATGGTCAAATATTTTTAATGTTAGTGTAAACAACTGTGTAGTTTCACTTATTCAGAAGAGCCGTGGCGCACCGCTGCCCCCCACCCCCCCGCAAGTGTCGGATGGTCAAATATCTCTAATTTTAGTGTACTGTGTTACATTATAGTTTCACTTATTCAGAAGAGCGCACCGCTACCCCCCACCCCCACGCAAGTGTCGGATGTGTTTTTGAACAGAAGCATTTTAAAATGTCTCGAAACTACAGTTAACTTCATATTGTAGTGCATATGTTGTGTCTCCCGTGGGTCGTACAGTATCAGAAATCAAGAATAAATGGTTTGATCTGAAAATGGCTTCAAACAAACGTCTCGCCGCAGCACGGACAGGAGGTGGTCAGTCTGCGAGATGGGTGGACAATACTGTAAATGCCACGCTGCAAGACGCGTGCCAACATGTTTTGCAGCACAAATGTGTCATGCGCGCACCTCCTGGTCATCGCGCAACCACATTCTGCAGGTTATATTTCGAATCAGATATAATAATCTATTGCTCCGATGGTGTTTGGCACAAGATCAGTCTTAATTCGTACTTGTTCTGCGGCGGTGTATGGGAATTTTATGTACCTGGGTGTTAATATGAGGAGCGGCTTTGATGACCAAGGGGAGCGCACGACTCACTGAAGCCTGCGCGACACACCAAACAAATTAAACTTAAAATTATAATTCTAATTCAAACAGAATAACCTATTGTCAAGAATAATTATGGTGCGTGATTTTTTTAAACCCAAAATATTTTCTAAATAACGAAATATGAAGTTATTCGTGGAGAAGATCCGTCTGGATGACAGCAGACTGACGCTCCTAAATTATACGACAGGTCCGGACCACTCGTAAATTTTGTTCGTATCTGAAGAAAATCGTAGGATACGAAAACATTGTTGAATGCCGCAAATGATCCTAAATCACTCGTACGCACAGTTTAAGAACAAATCTGTGCGTACGAACGGTTCGTGAATGAGGGCCTTCTGTCTTTATCAATTCCAGCATTTGTTCTATGTCTTCACCTAAACAGAAAAATGTGGTATCATCAGCAAAAAGTACACATTTAAGGAGTCCTGACACATTTACCAAGTCATTCACATATAAAATAAATAGCTTTGGTCCAAGTACAGAGCCTTGGGGAACTCCACATGTGATATTACAGAGGTTAGATCTTACATCATTTATTTGTACAAATTGTTTCCTGTTTTTTAAATAGCTAGATACCCACTGTAATGCTGGTCCTCTAATACCATATTTGTTCAATTTTTCAAGGAGAATGGTGTGATCAGTAGCAGCACTGGGCACTTGGGCAGCACGGTGGCACAACTGGTAGAGCTGCTGCCTCTCAGCGAGAAGGTTGCCGGTTCAAATCCCGGTCCGGGGCCTTTCTGGGTGGAGTTTGCATGTTCTCCCCGTGCATGCGTGGGTTTCCTCCGGGTACTCCGGTTTCCTCCCACAGACCAAAAAACATGCTTGTTAGGCTGATTGGTGACTCTAAATTGACCCTAGGTGTGAGTGTGAGAGTGGATGGTTGTTTGGTGTGAGTGAGACAGGTCCCTCTTGTAAATGAGTCCCCGTGACTCAACGAGGCTAGCCTGTATAAATAAAGGTTGAATGAATGAATGAATGAATCAGTAGTATCAAATGCTTTTTTTAAATCAACAAAAATACTGATACAATATTGTTTTTGATCGACAGCAGTAGTTATTTGTTCCATTAATTCCATGAGAGCCATTGATGTAGAGTTTTTTGCTCTAAACCCATACTGACTGTTGCTTAGAATATTTTGTTTATCTATAAATTGATCTAGTCTGTTCACAAATAGTTTTTCAAGAATTTTTGAAAACTGTGGTAACAAGGATATAGGTCTATAATTGTTGAACACACATTTATCACCATTTTTAAAAAGAGGAACGACCTTAGCTACTTTCATATTATCTGGAAAAATTCCTGTTGAAAATGATAAGTTACATATGTATGTGAACGGCTCAATAACATGGCTCATTATGTCCTTTACAAACATCATATCCATGTCCACCCAGTCTTTCGATCTCTTGTCTGTAAGATGTTTTACTACATTCATTATTTCCTCTTTGTTAGTTCCATTTAGAAGAATACTGTTTGCACAACCTGTAATTGAATGGCTCACATTATTATCTACTTTTGGTATTTTAGCTGCAAGGCTTGATCCAACATTCACAAAATATTGATTAAAACCATTTACAATTTCATTTTCATCGTGAACTTCATCGTTGTCTTTTACAAAATATTTTGAAATACCAGTTTTTGCTTTATGATTCTTCAGAACACTATTCATTACTCGCCATGTTGCTTTCATATCACCATTACTTTTATCTAATAATTTACTATAATATTCTTTCTTATGTTTCCTTATAATCCCTACTAATTTATTTTTATACTTTTTATATTTTTCTTCAGCGCTCTGACTTCGCAATTTCAAGAAACATGAATACAAATAATTCTTTTTTTACAAGCATTTCTCAACCCTTTTGTCATCCATGGTTGGTCAACGATATTTCTCTTTGTATAATTTGTTTGCACACAATTCTTTTCATACAGAGCTTCCAAGATATTCATAAACTCATCATATGATCTGTTCGCATCATCAACATACACATCATTCCAGTCTTGTTTATCTAGATC
This sequence comes from Garcialebias charrua, assembly GCA_038048925.1. Taxonomy (NCBI): domain Eukaryota; kingdom Metazoa; phylum Chordata; class Actinopteri; order Cyprinodontiformes; family Rivulidae; genus Garcialebias; species Garcialebias charrua. The sequence continues at coordinate 6,505 of JBBPBX010009940.1, forward strand.
CTCTTTCAATTTTTCCAAAACTTTTTTGATGTGTTTATGATCTTTTTCTTCTTTGTAACTGCTTTTGTGATGCTTTGATCATTTTTATAGATTGTGAAAACTGGTAAATGATCACTTAAGTCGGTCGTTAAAATACCACCTATCACATCCCCATTTGTTATATTTGTGAAAATATTATCAATTATTGTGGCACTATGAGTTGTAATTCTTGAGTTGTAATTCTTGTAATCATATGAGTGTGAATGAGAGATGCGTTTAACTACTATTGGACTTTTACACTTTTGCATGACATTTGTTTAGTTTGTTGCCACTTTCTCAACAAAATATTCTGTGCTACTATACTATTAATGTGTGTTGTGCATAAATTGTGTATATGCCAATAATGTTGAGGCTGTAAATTTATCAGTCTTCCTGAGCTGCACATCTAGTTAGGCCATGAGTTACTCAACTCTCAGCAGACTGATACATTTGCAACATCTGTAGAATCAGCATGCATACAACTTTTGTTCAGCAAACATATTCACATAATAACATATACAATGGTTGAGAGAACAACAGCAAACTTGGCAGCACGGTGGCACAACTGGTAGAGCTGCTGCCTCTCAGCGAGCAGGTCCCCGGTTCAAATCCCGGTCCGGGGGCCTTTCTGGGTGGAGTTTGCATGTTCTCTCCGTGCATGCGTGGGTTTTCTCCGGGTGCTCCGGTTTCCTCCCACAGTCCAAAAACATGCATGTTAGGCTGATTGGTGACTCTAAATTGACCCTGGGTGTGAGTGAGACTGGTCCCTCTTGTAAATGAGTCCCTGTGGCTCAACGAGGCTAGCCTGTATAAATAAAGGTTGAATGAATGAATGAAAAAAAAACTAAATGTAGATGTTTCATATTAGCTAATGTAGTGTTTTTCACACAGATATTTTGAGTGGTTGATATGCCTGAAATGCTAAGGGGGTGGGAGGCTCTTCTTTGGCTAGCCATTAGCTGTGCCTGGACAAAGACGTGTGCCTTTTTCTCTCCGTTCTCTAACTAATGTCAAGATTAATATGTAACTTACTCGAAACTAACTATTGAAAACTTTTAGACAGAACATCACGCCCAAAAAGAGCAGACCACTCCTTTTAAAAATGGAGTGTGGTATAAAAGGAAGACTCACCTGTTCCCTCCTCTTCCACCATGGCACTGATGTCAAATCGATCCTCCAATACCTTTTTGTCAATTTTGGTGAAATTTGATATCTTGAATTCAAATGTAGCACATCCTGTTTTATCTGTCTAGAATGTACAAAGATAAGGGGACATGTTTATGTTTATGTTTATTAAATTTGTTCATTTTTTTACAAAAGAAACAATACAAGGCAATCTCATAATGATAGTGTACAAAATGTAAAAAAATGAAAGGTGGCAGAAAGAAGAATAAATCTTATTATATCTGCCCCTTATCTCCAACAATCAGATTAAACAACAGTAGTCAAACCATGTAAACAATAATAATCTTCAACCAACTTTTTCCAACAATCAGGTTAAACAATAATATTCTTCAACCAACTGTAGCAGTAGAGAATGATGCCTGATCAGGCTGATGGGTTCCAGGTGCGAATGTCTGGTTGTTAGAGTGGGCGTGGTATAAGAGCAGCTGCTCTGCATGCGGGCAGACAGGGTCGTCTTCACACTTCGCCGTGTGGCTGGTGCCGTGGGTTCTGACCGTCATGGTGTCCCACGGGTTTTGGCCGTAAAGGCAACCAGTCATTGAGTGTGGTACGGGCTGTTTGACTGCTGCACGGTAGGTGTTCTTTCTCTCGTTGTACTATAGCTGATTGTGGGTCAGAAATGATAAGTCTGTGTGATTATAGGTAGAGCGCTGCGGTGCTGGGCTTCTTCCCTCCCTCCGGCTACGAGGATGTGTGTGTACTTGTGTGTGTGTGTGTATATGGTTGTGAGGACCAGCAGGTCTCCCCACATCACTGCTGCTCTGTTTCCGGAAACTGCTGCTTTATGAACATGGACTGTGGTGTCGTCAGCTGTGTTCCCCTTGCAGTGGCACGTAGAGTGTGACGTCAGTGCGGCCACTTGCCCTTTCTACGGCATGTCGAGAGTGCCAGAACCAGTGAAGGGTGAACTGTATAGTTGTGCAAAGCTGTATTTATTGAAGTAACCTGTATGTATTTATTGAAGTAATTTAGTGTCGTTTAAAGGGTTTTTGGGTCTGTTATTTAGTTGGGATAAAATGAATGAAATAACAAAAAGAATGTTGAACATAATGTAAATAAAGAATGTTTTAAGGTAACTGTAAATAAATTATCATTGTTATTTTTGAACAGTTGTCCCGGATGTTTTAATCAGTGCAAAGCGAACCTGCGTGGCCTTGAAGTAATAAGGTACTCTCTGGGTGAAATTCCCAGGGTGGCGTTGTTAAACTTAATTTATTCATGCTCTCAGGGCATGAGTAATGCCACATTTTTGGCGTTGTTGGTAGGGTGTTTGCATTTGCTTTTTATGAACATCCGGGACCAGTAGTTGTTTGAAATTTACAGTATTGGTGTTTTGTGTGTTTTTTCTTTGGTTTATGTTTTTTTGTGTTTTGTGTGCAGATTGGCCGGTCCGGAAGCAGAGCAGTGGTGGTTTCAGCAAATCTTTAAAGTGGTGGGTGGATGAAACTGGTCGTTATGGCAGAAATTCAGGAACTTAAAAGAGTTGACCATGAACAGTTAAGACTGGGGCAGGCCGGCTTAGATGCAACGGTCTACTTCTTCAGTATTGCCTTATGCCCTCCTATGTCCAGTCTCCCTGAAGCAGCGAGATTGATTTTGTGCCTAGAGATAGGAAGTGTCCATCTTTAGGGGTAGGATGGGTATAAGGTTGAATGAAGTGGTGGATGAGAGCATGTGAGGTGGCTGCCCAAGCATTTCTTTGGATTGGTCACGTGGGGGGGAGAGAGTCTTCAGGAGCTCCCTCTTATAATGTCCGGATTTTGGGATAGCTTCTTAAATTTGTGGAGTCATGACATGATGGCTGCCACGTGTTCGACTGGGACTGTTAAAGACCAGTTGGTGGAAGTGTTGGATAGCTTCCGGTAATATTGAGGTTTGTGTAGTCATGAGATGATGGCTGCCACGTGTTCTGAGGGGCACTGAGGTGCTACCGCTTTGGTTGGACCTGTGGATGCTTGGTCCTGGTAATATTGAGAAGTTTGTGGAGTCATGAAATGATGGCTGCCACGTGTTCGACTGGGACTGTTAAAGACCAGTTGTGGAAGTGTTGGATAGCTTCCGGTAATAACTTTTGTGGAGTCATGACATGATGGCTGCCACGTGTTTTTGAGGAGCACTGAGGTGCTACCGCTTTGGTTGGACCTGTGGATGCTTGGTCCTAGTAATTAAAGTTTGTGGAGTCATGAAATGGTGGCTGCCACGTGTTGGTTTCCCTTCAGGGGTTTTTGAGATTTTAGCTCTGGTCTTAGGAGCTGATGGGATCAGTTTTAATGGATTATCGTCGGGTCGCCGATACAAAAGGTGGAGGTAGAATGTAGCAGTAGAGAATGATGCCTGATCAGGCTGATGGGTTCCAGGTGCGAATGTCTGGTTGTTAGAGTGGGCGTGGTATAAGAGCAGCTGCTCTGCATGCGGGCAGACAGGGTCGTCTTCACACTTCGCCGTGTGGCTGGTGCCGTGGGTTCTGACCGTCATGGTGTCCCACGGGTTTTGGCCGTAAAGGCAACCAGTCATTGAGTGTGGTACGGGCTGTTTGACTGCTGCACGGTAGGTGTTCTTTCTCTCGTTGTACTATAGCTGATTGTGGGTCAGAAATGATAAGTCTGTGTGATTATAGGTAGAGCGCTGCGGTGCTGGGCTTCTTCCCTCCCTCCGGCTACGAGGATGTGTGTGTACTTGTGTGTGTGTGTGTATATGGTTGTGAGGACCAGCAGGTCTCCCCACATCACTGCTGCTCTGTTTCCGGAAACTGCTGCTTTATGAACATGGACTGTGGTGTCGTCAGCTGTGTTCCCCTTGCAGTGGCACGTAGAGTGTGACGTCAGTGCGGCCACTTGCCTTTTCTACGGCATGTCGAGAGTGCCAGAACCAGTGAAGGGTGAACTGTATAGTTGTGCAAAGCTGTATTTATTGAAGTAACCTGTATGTATTTATTGAAGTAATTTAGTGTCGTTTAAAGGGTTTTTGGGTCTGTTATTTAGTTGGGATAAAATGAATGAAATAACAAAAAGAATGTTGAACATAATGTAAATAAAGAATGTTTTAAGGTAACTGTAAATAAATTATCATTGTTATTTTTGAACAGTTGTCCCGGATGTTTTAATCAGTGCAAAGCGAACCTGCGTGGCCTTGAAGTAATAAGGTACTCTCTGGGTGAAATTCCCAGGGTGGCGTTGTTAAACTTAATGTATTCATGCTCTCAGGGCATGAGTAATGCCACACAACAGTACAAAATGACTAACTCTTTCTAATTTTCTAACTAATACTAATACAGTACAAAATGACTAACACTTTCTAATTTTCTAACTAATACAATACACATGTATACACATGTGGATAGACAATGTGAAAACACTGAAATTTAGGCTAAGAAAAGTAACTTGACTTTAGCAAATCTGTTTAGATAATCCAGAGTAAAATTATCTAATAATTATAAACTTCTGGGGTAAAATTGTTTATCAGAAAGTATTTAGTTTTGTTGTTTGCACAGTGAATGATTTATTAGACTGTTCTGTTGCTGTTGTTGCTCCTCATAACTAACGTGTACATTCACAACAGTATAGGGCAGAAGAGACTATTGGAAGAAGGGAGTGAAGAATACATAAAGTCAAGTTCTGTATGATTGTCAGCAATTGCTGGAATAATTCCATCTATACATCTATTATCTGCTGCTTGTTGCAGAGACAAGTTCCAGGGCAGCAGCTTGAGCAGAGACCCACACATATTTCTAGACCCACACATATTTCTAGACCCACACATATTTCTAGACCCACACATATTTATAGACCCACACATATTTCTAGACCCACACATATTTCTACAGCCACCTCCTCTGGGAGGACTTCAAGGCATTCCCAACCCAGCTCAAAGACACTGTCTCCAGAGTGTCCTGGCTCTTCCCTAGAGTCTCCCTAGGGAGGCATCCAAAGGGCATCTTTACCAGATGACAACCTGAACTGGCTCCACTCATTGTGGAGGAGTAGGGGCTCTACTCAGTTTCTCTTGGAAAAAACAAAGATTCCACCCCATCTCTAAAGGAGAGAACAACAGCCATGATAATAACTAATTTTGACAGTTTGTAGCCACATATTGTTCTTTCAGTCACTATCTAAAGTTTGTGGCCATAGATCACAATATGAATGTAGATTGATCAATAGGCTGAGCTTTGTCTTGCAGCACAACCATATATCCACCACGACAACAATACAGAGTATGCAATACTGCAGAACCCACTGTCGATCTTGTAGATCATTCTGATAAATTATTGTGTTTGTGCTATGTATGGACTACAACAGATATCATACTTGCAAGAAGTATGTATGCTCATGAGGTTATAGGTCAGTTTCTTGTCTGATGCTGCATGTTCATCACTACTCGCTGATAGGGTTATGTAAAATAGTTGCTGCCAGTTTTAAATAAAGAGTCACAGTCAGAGTCAGAGAATCTTTATTGTCATTTACACCACATGTGGTACATGTGATGAAACGAGATTATGTACACAGGGTCCCAGTTACATCCAACAACAAAATGTAAGAGAAGAACAGTAATAACAACTAAGAAAAACATCAACTAAAAATACACTAAGCACTAATATCATAGAAAAACATTACTCCAAACAGCAGCACGAACAGTCTGTATGAGCAGATGGGCACAACTGAACACAGCAACAAGAAAACAGATCAGCATCAACATGATGTGATATTTTGCAGTGATTATTCTGGTTATTTATTCATGAGTCTACAGCTTCAGGGTAGAAGCTGTTCCTCAGTCTAGTGGTTCTACACTTAATGCTCCTCAGCCTGCATCCTGAGGGGAGTGGGGCAAAAAGTGTATGTGCTGGGTGAGTGGGGTATTTCATGATGCAGGTGGCTCTCTTCCTGCATCTGGAGGTGTAAATGTCTGTGATGGTGGGGAGACTGACTCCAACATCTTCTGTGCAGCCTTCACCACTCTCTGTAGAGCTTTTCTTTCTGCAGCTGTGCAGCCTCCATGCCACACGTTGATGCTGGAGCACAGGATGCTCTCCACTGCACACCTGTAGAAGGAGGTGAGGACTGAGCTGCTCAGACCAGCTCGTCTCAGCCGTCTGAGGAAGTAGAGTCTCTGATGACCTTTCTTGATCAGGCTGGTGGTGTTGTTGCTCCAGCTGAGGTTATCATTCATGTGTACACCCAAGTACTTGTAGCTGGAGACCACTTCCACCGCAGATCCTCTTATGTTCAGTGGGGTGTGGGTGTGTTCCTTCTGAAGTCCACAATCATCTCCTTTGTCTTCTTCACATTGATGTGAAGGTTGTTGTCCTTGCACCAGCTCTCCAGGTGTTCCACCTCCTGCCTGTAGCTGGACTCATCATTGTTTGTGATGCATCCCACCACAGCTGTATCATCTGCAAACTTTACAATATGGAAGCCTGGATGGATAGCTGCACAATCATATGTGAGCAAAGTGAACAGGAGAGGGCTCAACACACAACCTTGAGGAGAGCCAGTGCTGAGGGTTATGGTGGAGGAGGAGAAGTTGTGGATCCTCACTGACTGTGGTCTGTTTGCTAAAAAGTCTAGTACCCAGTTACAAATGGAGGGGCTTAGTCCTAGTGTGAATAGTTTGTTCATCAGAGTTTGGGGGATCATAGTGTTGAAGGCAGATGTGAAGTCCACAAAGAGCATACGGACGTATGAGTCCTTCTCTTCCAGGTTGGAGAGAGCAGTGTGGACCACAGAGGAGATGGCGTCTTCTGTTAATCGGTTCTCGCGGTATGCATACTAATGAGGGTCCTCGTTGATGTTGATGGACGTTTTGATGTGGGTCATGACCAGTTTTTCAAAGCATTTAGCGACTATCGGGGTGAGGGCCATTCAGACCAGTCACTGTGGAGCTTTTTGGGACTGGGATGATGGTGGCAGTCTTCAGGCAGGTGGGAACTGTCTCCAGGGCAAGTGAGGTGTTAAAGATGTCTGCCAGTACATCGCAGAGCTTATTGGCACATTCTTTCAGCACTTTGTATGTTGTCAGTATGTTGTCTGGTCCAGTTGCATTGTGAGGGTTGATCCTCCTGAAACTACTCCTTACTTCTACTGTGGTCACGCTGAGACGCTCTTCATCTGGTGGTGAGGTGAGTCTAGTGCTGGGTGGTGTGTTTGGGTTTTCAAAGCGTGCATAAAACTTGTTGAGGGCATCAGGCAGAGATGGGTCTTTGGGGCATTGTTCACTCCTTCCTTTATAATCTGTTATGCTTTTAATCCCCCTCCACATGCTCCTTGGGTCTTGTGAGGTGAACTGACCCTCGATCCTCTGTACATACCCCAGTACTTAGGGTGTGCATTGGTCAAGATCAAGCAATCTTCCATTTTCAGCAGTTTCTCTGAAAACATGCTAGTCTGTTCTTTCAAAACAATCTCTCAGTATGGGGCCACTGTCCTAGATCCAACATTTAACTTCCTTTTGTATCAGTCTGGAGCATCTCAGGGGTGGCAGGTAAGCTGGAAACAGGAGGATTGAGACATGGTCAGAAAATCCTAAGTGGGAGCAGGGTTAACCTTCTATGCATCCTTTACATCTGTGTAAACACAGTCAAGGGTGTTGTTTCCATGTGTTGCTATGGTTACATGTTGATTGAAGTTTGGAAGGCAGTCCTTTAGCTTTCTTTTGTATCGGTCTAGAGCTTCTCAGGAGTAGCAGGTAAGCTGGAGCCAGGAGGATTGAGATATGGTCAGGAAATCCTAAGTGGGGGGGCGGGGTTTTACTTTGTATGCATCCTTTACATTTGTGTAAACACGTTCCAGGGTGTTGTTTCCACATGTTGCTATGGT
>JBBPBX010009940.1:27081-42596 GCA_038048925.1 Garcialebias charrua
ATATATATATATATATATATATATATATATATATATATATATATATATATATATATATATATATATATATATACTACTGTATTGACTACTACTATATACTACTGTATTGACTGTATTGTATATATAATACTACTGTATTGACATCATTCAGCAGCAAATCACATCCATCCATCTTCCATCCTTCATCAGCAAATGATGTCAAACATGAACACTTATGAAAGAGCAGCAGCTACTGCATTGACATCAATCAGCAGCAAACCAGTAGCAAATCACATCCATCAGAAACATGTTGCAAGTGACACCAGTGCCTTGGTGTGCAGTCCATGCCCACGTGCATGAAAAACAAGTCCATGAGCTCTAAGAAAGCTCGAAGCAGCAGAAAAAGAATTCCCTTACTTTGATTGAAGTGTAGGTAGACAGTCTGTATGATGTTTTTCTCAAGTTCAAACTGTTTGTTGTCCTCCTCTCCTGTCTCTCTTGGCTCCTGTCTCCATCTTCCTCTCCTGTGTCTTTTGTCCTCCTGTTTTGTTAAAAACAGGTGCAATCAGTTTAAGTAAACTTTACAAAAACCTTAAAGTATCAGATGGAAAAACAAATGCATAGTAAAAAATACTTTTCCTTTTACATAATACCAGTCATACTAATATTAAAAACAATAGTTTTTAATAAATTGATTATGATGTTTTCATAAAATTATTTTTTTTCAGATGCACACACATATCTTTGTTTTATGGCTCCTGTTCCGTACCTCCTCTCCTCCTCTCCTGTCTCTCATGGCTCCTGTCTCCATCCTCCTCTCCTGTGTTTGTTGTCCTCCTCTCCTGTCTCTCTTGGCTCCTGTCTCCATCTTCCTCTCCTGTGTCTTTTTTCCTCCTGTTTTGTTAAAAACATGTGCAATCGGTTTAAGTAAACTTTACAAAAACCTTAAAGTATCAGATGGAAAAACAAATGCATAGTAAAAATACTTAGCCTTTTACATAATACCAGTCATACTAATATTAAAAACAATAGTTTTTAATAAATTGATTATGATGTTTTCATAAAATCATTTTTTTTCAGATGCACACACATATCTTTGTTTTATGGCTCCTGTTCCGTACCTCCTCTCCTCCTCTCCTGTCTCTCATGGCTCCTGTCTCCATCCTCCTCTCCTCTGTATTTTGTCCTCCTCTCCTGTCTCTCATGGCTCCTGTCTCTCATGGCTCCTGTCTCCATCCTCCTCTCCTCTGTATTTTGTCCTCCTCTCCTGTCTCTCATGGCTCCTGTCTCTCATGGCTCCTGTCTCCATCCTCCTCTCCTCTGTATTTTGTCCTCCTCTCCTGTCTCTCATGGCTCCTGTCTCCATCCTCCTCTCCTCTGTATTTTGTCCTCCTCTCCTGTCTCTCATGGCTCCTGTCTCCATCCTCCTCTCCTCTGTATTTTGTCCTCCTCTCCTGTCTCTCATGGCTCCTGTCTCTCATGGCTCCTGTCTCCATCCTCCTCTCCTGTGTTTGTTGTCCTCCTCTCCTGTTTTCCATGGCTCCTGCCTTTCAGGGTCTTCTTGTCTCACTCCCTGTTGACTTGTCCTTATCTTAAGGATTCTGTAATGTTTTGTCTCTGTGCTGCCTTTTCATCTGCATGTATTTTTTAGGTTTCTTCCACTCTTAATTGGCTGCCTTTGTGTCTGCTTGTAGGTCTCCTCTTTATTCCAATCTATTTTGTTTTATTCTACTCTTTACACATCTGTTGTAATTTTTCTTCTGTTTGTCCTTTTTCTTACTGCCTTGTGATATTCTCTCCTTTCTTCTCCTCTCTTCTCATGCCTTCAGAAAGGTTGCTTCCTGGCCTTCCTATTAGCAAACTCAGTTACAACCTCATCAAAGTCCAAGTTCCTGACAAGCTGAGATTCAATGGCCATCAGTGACAATGCACTGAGTCGTTGTTGAGTTTGTGCTGTTCTGAGTTCATTTTTGATTCTTGCCATTTGTGAAAATGATCGTTCCCCTTCACAATTTGTAACTGGCAGAGTCAAAAAAATACGTAAGGCCACAAATACATTAGGGAAGATGGACTGCAAACTGTGTTTCATTAGGACCTGCAGCAGTTTTTGGGGAGACTTATCCTTCTCATTCTGTATGAAAAACCTGAACTGGAGAATTTCATCTGCCAGGTTGTCATCTAAATCTGAAGGGTACAAAGCACTGAGTACATCAGCTTGTTTGCGAATAGCAGCCAAGTCCTTGGATTCCAGGTTCAGAAGGACTTCAAACTTTTCATAAATATTGCTGTAAGCATTCATTCTGTGTTCCAAACAGTTAACTAAACTGTCAATAATGATACTGAATGTTTCAACCCGATATTTGTCTCGACCTTTCAGTGTTATTTCATGTTCTGTGGATTCATCTGAAAATATTTTGCGTTTCTTGGTCCGCTGCAGTTCATCCTTATAAGACTGGCACACACCAGGAATATTCTTTGCAGACATTTCAAAATAGTCAAACTGGTCCCGAACTGATAATAGAAACAGTTTTAAAGATTCAAATAGACGAATGGCTGTCATGAGATCAATGTCTGCCTTTTGTAATGATTCACTTGTTACTTTGAATCTGTTTAAGACACAGTGCCAAAACTGTGCCATAAATGCCATCTCAAGATTGCACATTTTTTTACTCAGTGCTGATGCCTCATTACGTGTGTCAGATTTCTCTCCAGTATCAGATGATATGCTCTCAAGTATATCCCTTATTTGTGCATAATTTCCACAAAGGGCTTTACATGCATCTGCACGGCAACTCCAACGTGTGGCTGAGAGTGATTTTAATGTCCTGTCTACCTTGATGTCTGCATTATTGAAAAATCTGTTCCATCTATGAGTGGAACCTGCACAAAAAACATACAGGGACTGCACAAGGTCAAAAAAATGACTTGCATCTTGACAGCTGTTTTGTATACTGTTGACACCAACCAGATTGAGAGAATGTGCAGCACAAGGTACATAATGGATTAATGCATTCTTCTTCTTCAAGTGAGCCTGCAGTCCATTGTACCTCCCAGACATATTACTTGCATTGTCGTATGCCTGGCCTCTGCAGTTTTCAATATCCAAGTTTAAACTGTCAAGCATTGCCAATACTGTATCAGCCAGACTCTCCCCTGTGTGACTTTCAATTGGTTCAAAGCCAATAAACCTCTCAATAATTTTTCCTTCTTCACTCACAAATCTAAAAATGAATGTCAGCTGATCTGTATGTGACAGATCAGGTGTAGAGTCCACAATCACAGAGAAGTACTTTGCTTGTTGTATCTCTGCAGCTATTGTACTTTTCACTTTGTCTCCCATTTGCTGAATCAAGTCCTCACATATGGTGGAGGAAAGATAGGATGTGCTGCCCCTGCCTTTCTGTCCAAACTTCTTCATGTGCTCACTAAGAAAGGGATCAAACTGAGAGATAAGTTCCAAAATGCCAAGAAAGTTACCATTATGTGGTGATCCAAGTAATTCATCATCACCACGGAAAGGCAAGCCTCTTTCTCCTAAAAACTGAATGACAGCTACAACCCGCCTGAGCACCTCCCGCCAGTATCGTTTCTCTTCCTCCAGCTGCTGCACTAGTTTTGCGTTCACAGTCCCGCTTCCAGCAGCTGATGCTCGCCGAAGCAGTGCTAGCATGCTGTTGCAATGATGCATGCTTTTCTCATGCTCACGCACACGTTCGGGATGTTTCCAGTCAGCGAAACCACTAATAAACTGATTTGTCCTTGTTCCAAACAACATGCAGGGAAAACAGAAAATGTTACCTGTGGATGGTGAATATGTGATCCAGTCTCGTGAGACGTTTTCTCCATTTGGAAGATGGCAGCACATCAGATCATTAGTAAGACAGCGCACTTTACCGCCTAAACCGCCATCACGGGTTGAAGCTGGATATCTGGCCGCCCGATTATGAAAACTGGCAGCTCCACGATCGATAAGGACAGCGCGAGCCTTTTCATTGACTGTCCCCCACAATGCTGGGTCGCACACCCGATAAAACCAATCTGAACTGGCGGCGCTGCTACAGCTAGGTTCAAGCGGTTGTGTTGTTGTGCTGCAGCTAGCAATAGCCTCCTCCTCCAGACTCATGTTAGTTTGCTCACCTTCGCTGCTACAGCTAGCTTCAAGCGGTTGTGTTGTTGTGCTGCAGCTAGCAATAGCCTCCTCCTCCAGACTCATGTTAGTTTGCTCACCTTCGCTGCTACAGCTAGGTTCAAGCGGTTGTGTTGTTGTGCTGCAGCTAGCAATAGCCTCCTCCTCCGGACTCATGTTAGTTTGCTCACCGTCAGCATGATCCTCCACAACGACTTCTTCCTTCTCCGGATTTTCCGCCAAACGTTTTGCAAAGAATGTATGAATAGATGGCATACTTTTTAATAAACACGTCTCCTTCTCTTCTTTTTCTCTTTTTCTCTTTCGTTTTTGGAAACCACTTCTCTTACTCTCACTCATTTTTGCTTCTCAGACTCAGATACATACGACGACAACTCACACAGTCCGATCAACGCGGTGCTACCTCTTATAAACTCGGTTAGGGGGCGGGGCGGGCCAGCGGTGCGGGCGGCATGTTACTATGGTTACTGAGTTTCCAACTCAGTGAAGATTAAAACAAAATTAAAAATAAAAATAAAAATAACAGGAAGAGCGTGGATCTTACTGGTTATCTCTGTGGCTGTCGTATTTAAAATCTAAGGATATTTTATTTTCTTTCTTCCCCAAAACTGCAGTGGGCTCCCTGCGATGGACCCCATGGTGGGCATGGCCCCCTGGGCCTGGGCCCAGTCGGCCCTGCTGATAATCCGGGCCTGTTTATAGGGCTCTGCGCGCTGGGACAGGTGGGGGCGTGGGTTAGGGTCCAAAACTCCGCCCCTTCTGTTCTCTGATTGGTCCGAACAAAAATCTACTGGACAAATCCTTGTGGGCGGGTAAAGTCCCAGACTGTGCAGTGAAGGGAAATGAGAATTGAGCGGAGCTGTGCAGGAAGGCGAGGGCCAGGCTACACTCGTCCCAATCCAGCTAATGCTTTGTATCTGCATTCAGACACACAGATAAAGCCTGTTTAATGTGTACAGCTGTAAATCAGAATTGCCTGTTACTCTACTTCCTTTAGGCTGCATGACACTTGGTGGAAGCAGAATCATTAAAACACAGGGTTTGAGTCACGCTGGCTGAAATAAAGCTACCTGGAAAGCTGTTGGTGTTTTTTCTGTGTGATCACATAACGGCAGAGGATAATGTTCACAGTGTTACTCTGTTGTACAAGATTCCTCTAACAGAAACAGTCAGAGACATCCACTAGGCTGCTGCTTACAGCTCGGACGGTTTCTCTATGTTGTTTGTGTGAGGCTAACAGAGAAACCTGCACATCTGCCAGCTGTGAGGAGCTATGACCGGCTGCAAATGTGTTCAAAGAGTAAAAGGCGTGCATTTCTTAAAGGAATGCATATCGCCTGTCGCCTTTCAATCTACAATTTCAGATATCTTGTGATGAGAAATAGAGTTATAGAGGGAGGAAATGTGTCTCACCCTCAGACAAGGGGCTGGGGATGACAGTCAGCTACTCCCACAACAAATCTCAGGTTTATTGTAAATAAAATTGTTGAGTTATATAATTAGGTTTATAGTTATATTTTTAAATGAGTTACAGGCATCTGTGTTTGTTAAAATGGGTTAGCTGTGGGCAGTGGTGGACAGTAACAAAGTACATTTACTTGAGTACAGTACTGTACTTAAGTACAAGAAAGTTCATGCTCAATAATCCAGGTACCAAATCTAATAATTCTCAGTCAGGTCATCTGGACAGTTTCATTTTATAGAAACGCTTCACCCTCCATCCGGAGGGCTTCATCAGTCAGAGGAGATCCAGCAAACTGTTTCCCCACCAAGCAGTAAACACCTTAAGTGGACCAACCAGTTAGCTGGAGCCAAGAAGTTCCCTTTCAGTCATTTCTCTCGGTGCAACATATGCTATGGGAATTGCGCCCCCGCACGATTACCTGAAGGAATACACTCACGCCTTTACGGCAAGGGCGTCAGCGTTGTGCCAGAGGCCCCGCCCTCTGGGTACATAAGCCGCTGACGCCCATCCAACTTTCTCTATTTGCTCTTCACCTTGCTTAAACCTGAACTACCTCTTTTCGCGGGACTTCTCTGTTGCTTCATCGCTCAACCAAAGGTGAGCTTGCTCCCTACACAGAGCGTACGGATAATTATTCCTGCGTACTGCTGGGCTAGCGAAAGCTAGTCCTGCGCATTTTCTCTTAACCCCGAAGTTTTTTCTTCTCCTCTCTACGCAGACTGCTTCGCTCGATGGCACTAACTGCGCGAACAACCGTTACCCCTGCTAACTCGTAGCGGACTAGCCAGCGAAAGCGACGCGACAGAGGAGACGTCAAAATAAAATGAAAAGGATTTTGGAAGGACTCGCTCGCCTTATCTCGGACATGGCTCCGGAGAAAGGAAAGCGAAAGACAAGACTTCCAAGGAAAACCAACAGGACGGCGAGCCCAACCTCGCGCACTTGTCCTGGTGGATGCGGTTTCTCCCTAGCAGCAACGGACACGCACGAGGCTTGCCCAGTCTGCTTGGGGATGTTACACGCAAAAATGGCGTTGGATGTGCCCGACTCTTGCCCACACTGCAGCCAGATGCTGGAGGCAGTGAGGAGGCACCGGGCGGACTTTGTCGCCAAGGCCATGGGCGCCGCTGCAGCGCCAGCGGACCCAGACACCACCGAGCCCCTCACTCCCACGCCGGAGCTCGAGAACATGGCTCTGGATGACAGCACACAAGTCAAATGGGGCAACAGCCCTGATGTGCTGGCTCCCATGGTGGACTTAACAGTCAAATTCCGACACTCGAGGCATGATGAACGAGGACGAGATCTCGGTTTCAGCCTCAGGCGAATTTTCCGCGGAGGACGCAGACGTCGAATACGAGGATCAGGGAGAAGATCTCTCCCGCACCCTGGTACCTGTGCTCCCGGAGACTGACTTTTCCATCCCTGCTCTGTTCGACCTATGTCACAGAGCAACGGACGTGCTACAGATCCCATGGCCAGAACCTCCGCCTCGTCAACAGGTCACGAGGCTGGCAGGAAACTATTTTTACTCAAAGCAGCAGGCCGCCACGAGGCAAAGGATGCCCGTGTTCCCGGACTTCTTCACAGAGCTGACTCGTACCTGGGCTCAGCCCAGAGCTCCCATGCTGTTACCACTCTCGCAGTTTCTCGACATGGACGGGATGGATGAGGTGGGAATAGCCAATGTGCCTCAAATTGAGGATACGCTGGCATCTCACCTGGCTCCCAAGTCATCCGGGACAAAACCAACTCTCCCCAGCAAAGCTTGTCGAGTTTAAGCTTCTCTGCATGAGAAATGCTACAGAGCTCAGGGACTTGCGGCTTGTGCGATGAATGCATCCGCATTGATGCAAGATTACCTGGGTGAAAAACTGCAGCAGTTCCAGGTAACGACAGACAAGCAAGCTGCCGCTGACTTGCTGGATGAAGCCCGCAGGGCAACAGACTTTGTGCTCCGCATGATGGGAACAGCTGTTGTTGCTCAAGGCAGAGGCATGGCTGAAGTGGTCATCGTGATACGCCATCTGTGGATGACCTTAACTGACCTCCCAGAGGGACAAAAGGTGCCTTTTCTCCACCACTTGATAGAACCGGCGGGATTGTTTGGGAAAGCTCTGGATCGAATTCAGACCAAGTTGGACCAGAGGCGCAAACAGGCTGAAGCTCTCCGGGTGGGCATTCCCAGGAGAACCTTCGCCCTCCCCCAGGGAGTCAGCTGGGGGCAGACTTGCGTAGCCTTGACACCGCTCAGCAACACGTGCCCCACCGCAAAAGCGATCGGCGTACGAGGACGAGCACGGCAGAGTCAACCGCCGGGCCCACCTCGAACCGAACACGCATGAAGCAAAAACAGGTTTGTCCCTCGCCAGACGGTCAGACACAGCGCCTCCTCGGTGAACCGGGACACCAGACAAAAGCGTGCCTGATGAACCAGGTCCACGTCTTGATTTTACACGATCACCCACCAACGTGGTACGGGGAATGATCTTTTCATGTCCAGACTTTATTTGTAGCACGGTACAAAAAGCTGGTAACTTTGCACAAATCATGTTTTTCTTGCTGTGAGTGACATAAAGTCAAATATATTGTTACACGTAAGCACGAATAAAGCTAAAAAAAACAGCCCTTCTCTGTTTTATTGACTCACAAAAAAAACCACAACAACAACAAACACAATAACTTCAGCAGAACAGGTCCCTCTGGCCTGCCAGCCGACATAAAGGGAGGGGGCCATCTCCCCCACCCCCTCCCTCACGGCTTACGGGGTGTTAGCCTAATCAATAAGCCCTAGCAAGGTGCCTCTGTTCTGTCTGTAGCGGACAGGCACTGAGGCGTCTGCAAGCAGTCCCCACACTCCTCACAGAGACAGGTGAGGGGGTCACGTGCTCCAACCCCCACTCCGTTGAGAACCACGGGGCGGACAATACACAAACCAGGTAGACACGTGACATGTCCGCACCCCAGGGATGCGCGCCGACAGAATCTGATGACCCACCTTCCTGGACACCCATTCAACGGCTCCCAGTAAGGGTCGGGGGGCCACGGCAGAAGCCCACAGGCTACCACCAGCTTCACACGTTCACAAAGGCGATTGTGATCAAACTGCTGTGTGTGTAAACAAACCAGGGCTGAATCAGATTCCTCTTCCTTTTAATCGAAGGGAACTGAGCTCTCTGTCACCAACCAATTTAAAGTCTGCCAAGCACAAAGGACCATCTCCACATTCTCACGCTGTAGCTGTCCCCTTATCATTGATGGGCGACACGCAATGTTCAAGCAGTGATCCTGCAGCACGTGACCGTACTCACTGTGCTGGTTCAGTTCTGCTCTTAAATGATATCCCCCACCGGGTGAAACACAGACCCTGGGCGGTTTGTCTGGCTCCAACTCTCTGTTAAGGCCGGAGACCAGTAAACCAGACCCAACCAGGAAACGGGTTAGGGTCAGGAGATCTGCTTGCTTACAAATTTCGCAGCTCCTCAGTCCTATGACCCCCAACAAGAAGAGGAAAAACACATTCTGTTCCACTTTTGTCTAATAATGACAACAAATTGCCTCTGCCCTTGAACACTCTCGATCAGAGTAGTATGGCAGCAAATCTGCAAAAAGGCCCTCTCCCTAACATGGTTGATCCTCAGGGGATCACATAATCCAGAGCCCTTGGAGGAGAACTTGTTTCACCAACTGCTCCTCTTCAGGAACACACCACGTCACCAGAAGGAGCAGTCTCGCCGCTTAGGCTGGGAGCTATGAAAATGTTCAGCTTGGTAGCAGAAAGGAACAAGCTGGTGGCATCAGGCCTGCCAGAAAATGTGGTAAAAACCATTCAAAATGCCCGAGCTATGTCAACACAGTCTCTTTACGTACAGAAATGGCGTATTTTTGAAGCTTGGTGCACAGAAAGAAATATTATTTCTTATTCATGTGACCTGGCTCAGTTCCTGACTTTTCTTCAGGACTTACTAGAAAAAGGTTGTTCTTTCTCAACAATTAAGGTGTTCCTATCAGCAATTTCAGCCTGTCACGAAGGCTAGGGAAACAGGACGCCTGGCGCGTATCCAATCATAATAAGATTTATGAAGGGTGTGCTAAGAACGAGACCCCCCAGCAGGATCCTGACCCCTGGTTGGGATCTTAGTCTGGTCTTGGGGGCTCTCTGTGATCCTCCATTTGAGCCACTGAGCGAGATTAAGATAGATTTATTATCTTATAAAACCGCTCTACTCCTGGCCCTTTGCTCGGCGAAATCGCATGGGTGACCTCCATGCCTTGTCTGTACATCCAATGTGTACCAGATTCGCCCCTGACGGGTCAAAGGTCACCTTAAGGCCTAATCCCGCATATATCCCCAAGGTCTTGACTTTAAACCCTAGAAGTCTGGACTTTGATCTCTCCTCTTTTCCACCTGCTCCTGTCCTCACTCAGGAACAGGAAAGGCTGAAGGCTCTCTGCCCCGTGAGAGCTTTAAGCACTTACATGCAGAGAACAGCCGAATGGAGAAAAACAAATCAACTGTTTGTGTGCTTTGCAGCACCTGCTACCGGAAAGGCCCTATCAAAGCAGCGCCTCTCACA
Organism: Garcialebias charrua; assembly: GCA_038048925.1. Lineage (NCBI taxonomy): Eukaryota > Metazoa > Chordata > Actinopteri > Cyprinodontiformes > Rivulidae > Garcialebias > Garcialebias charrua. The sequence continues at coordinate 37,250 of JBBPBX010009940.1, forward strand.
CTGGGTGACTGAGGCCATAAAAAGGGCGTACAGTAGCAAAGGTCAACAGGTGCCCTCTGGAGTGCACACTCACTCTACTCGAGGCTTGGCCACTTCGTGGTCACTGTTCAAGGGTGTACCAGTTGCAGACATTTGTGCTACGGCAAACTGGAGCTCAATAAACACTTTTGCAAAGCATTACAGTTTGGATGTTACTGCGTGTGATGTCACTCAGGCTGTCCTTTCTAACACACAGTAGAAAGTAGCCTTGAGATGCCTGCTGATCAAGGGCAGACGTTCACACTAGCATGCATTTTACTGAGCATTTCAAGGGCGTGAATGAATTACGTTCCCATAGCATATGTTGCACCGAGAGACATGACTGAAAGGGAACTGAAAGTTATGCACCATAACTCATGTTCCCTGAAGGAAGGGAACGAGGTGCAACATATCTGGCCCTTTTCAATGCTGAAAGCTCGGTGAAGTGCATTTTGGAGAAAGTTGGATGGGCGTCAGCGGCTTAAGTACCCAGAGGGCGGGGCCTCTGGCGCAACGCTGATGCCCTTGCCGTAAAGGCATGAGTGTATTCCTTCAGGTAATCGCACGGGGGCACAATTCCCATAGCATATGTTTCACCTCGTTCCCTTCCTTCAGGGAACATGAGTTATGATGCATAACTTTCAGGTTTCTGGGGGGCATCCTGTCCCTCGTCTACTCCTCCCAGGCAGGCAGCCACAGCCAAAGTGGTTCAAGGCAACAAAGTTCATGCTCAATAATCCAGGTACCAAATCAAATACTTACATATTTAAGTACATTTTCTGAGAATCTTTACTTGAGTATTTTTGTTTTTGGGAACTTATGACTTTAACTCTACTACATCTCAAAGACAAATATTGTACTTGCGACTCCACTACATTTCCAGGAAGCTTCTTGTTACATGTTCATTTTGGCTCAGCTTTATAATTCACCGTTTCTGTTTTTCTGTTTTTCTTTCCTTAAATGCAGCTGGCCAGTTGTTGATTCAGGTATTATGCTAGATTCATCTCAAAGTCAAAGTCAAAGTCAAAGTCAACTTTATTGTCAGATCTGCAATATGTACCGTACAGGACATACACAGGACCGAAATTGCGTTTCTCTCAGTCCCTCGGTGCAACAGTAAACATCTAAACATTGAAACACTGAAACATATAACATCTGTGCAGAACATTCATTGTTTTGTAGCTTCTACGTAGAACGACATAACTTTCAGTTATCAGCGTTACCGTTTCCTCTCCTGTGTTAAGTTGTTGCTGTCAACATACGCAAACAAACAATGCGGTGTATGAATACTGAAGCTGAGGAAAAGACTAAATGTGCATCATCTGTTAGGATTTCCATGACTTTCCACAAACGTAACATGCAGGAAGATATTATTTGTAGTTTACAGGTTTTATTAAGGCACGTGGAGTCAGAGGGGTTCTACATGCCAATGCATCATCAGGTGGTTTCAGAGAGTTACAAGGATCTGTAAAATTTCTCAAAACAATACAGCAATGTACTGATATTAGAAAATATAATTTGTAATTTTAAATACTTTATAATTTTTTTAATGCACGTAATTCTGAATAAGTATTTTCAAAAACAAGTACTTCAGTACTTTAACTTGAGTGAACTTTTGACTGAGCAACTTTTACTTGTAGTTGAGTATGATTTGACCATGAGTATCAATACTTTTACTTAAGTACTATAATTGAGTTATTTGTCCACTACTGGTTGTGGGAACCTTCTTGCATTAGTAGGTTGACTCCAAAAATAATGAGCTGTAGGTGTTCATCAAATCTTTACTTCCTGAGAGTTACATTCAATTCATTCAGTGGTTCATGAGATATTTAGTTACCAGACAGACACAAACATGGACATGAGCAAAAAACACTATTATATGCACACCTGGGTCACATCTATTAATCTACTGGGCTCACCTTACAGTCACTCCTCCCAACTTGCCTTCATTCATTGTGAGATTCTGTTGTTGTTTATTGTTGTTGTTCTTTATCCATGTGTGCTCTATTGAAGGAAAGCATGTCTTTCAGATTTGGATCTCCAGAGCTCTCGTTCAACTCTTTAGCTCCAAGATAGCTCTCAAAGGTCTTTTTTGTGTGTGATAAGCCAGAAGTCTGTCACTAGTAGCTGCACGATTTGTATCAGTGCTGCAGTAAACAAGGTTTATTTCATGTTAGGGTTCAGTGTTTGCTCATTAGGATAGTAATTACTGTTCATCACTGGGATGTGAGTGTCGGACTAGATTGAAGCATAAAATTGTGAGAAAATCAAATGTCTTTAATCAGAGTCACACAGTGGCGGTTCTAGACCAGTTGTACTGGTGGGGCCAAGCTGGGGCCAGAGGTTTTGTCAGAGGGGCACGTTAAATCTCGGAGAAAAAAGTGACTTTATGACTATAAAGACATCTTTATGACTACAGTATAGGCAGTAATGTAATACAAATAGCTTTGTCGTGGTTAGCAATCGTTTCCAAAATTGCCTTGAAGTTCCCTTTATTGTCTGAGTCTGCAGACTCATTATGCCCTCTTTGAGCTAAATTTTGAGTGGCAGTAAGTAAAAGCACTTCCGCTATTGTTTTTATATATTCACGATTTTCTTTAACCTGTCTGTTGTGCTCCTTGTTTAACACATTGACCAGTGTTGCATTAGCTGCTGCAGCTTTCTGATACTCCCTCCATGTAACCATGGCTTGTTTATGGAGCTCAGACCTCGCATGCATTGCAAACCCCGCATCTTTGTAAGATGCATTCTTCCAGTTTTTAAAACCAACTGGGGAATCAAACACAGTGTCTGAGCTGTTGGGAGGGCTAAAATGTCTGCAAGGGTAACAATACGCAGAGTCCAAGTGTTGTGAATATTCAAGCCAGGGGTGAATGTGATACCAAGCTGCTTTGAAGCTCCTCCTTCTGTCCCCCATCAAGGTTCTTGGAAATAACTTTAGGTCCGGCTGCATCGGTGGATCTTCTTTGCATTTGCTGATGTCTGTGGAGAAAGCAAAACCAAATATATGTAAATTAACATATACACCGGAAAATACGGTAATTGCATTTTTGAGATCTGTACATTCTTTCCTTGAATTCTAAAACCTGACCAAGGACCAAGACTGCAAATAAGCTAAAGCTAGATTTCTTGACTATTTTTTAACAAAGCCAGCAATAATATTTCATTCAAACTCAACTTGTGTCAGAAAACTTAACATTAACAAACACATTTTTTTTGAACATCACAAACCTGATGGTCCAGTGCTTGTGGATCCACAAATATTCTCCATCTGTGTCTCACGTGCTGCTTGTATCTCAGTCTCAGCTGTCTCCATTTCAGGATCTTCATGTGTCTCTCTTTCCGTCCCTGTACCCTCTCTTTGAAAACCAGTGTCTTCCAAGTCCTCTGGCTGTGTGGGGCTCTCAACGTGCCTTTCTTCAGCTCTCTCAACACCTCCATCTGGTTCTGTCTCAATGTCTGCCTCACTGTTATTTGTCTTTCTTGTGCAGAAATAAGATGTAATGTCCATCTTTCTCTTCATTTTGTCCATCTTAGATGAACACGGTAAAAACAATTGTTTCTTTGCGAGAAAAAATATATTTCTTAGCTGACATTATAGCACACACGGTCTCCTGAGCTTAACAAAAGAAAACTGTGTGTTATATTCCGACGAAATACGGGTAGCGTTAGCTAGAAGCATGTGTGTTGTTGTAAGATAACTAGCGTTAGCTAGAAGCATACAACATAAACGCCTGGTCTGATAGGCTGCTATTATAATTCATACTAGCCAACAACATCATTTCTTGACCAGAATTGTTACCTTGTATTGTTTGTATTTGTAGTGGTACTCGTGGATAACGCTCGGTAACTTCGCCGTCTTCGCGCTCGCTCTTCTTTTCGTTGTTCGCACTTCGCAGTGGTGTAACGCACTAAAAGGTACAACTACCTGAATGTTGTGCCCGGAGGGCGGGCCCCGGAAGCAGGGCGGGCGGCGGACCAGGGTCCGTGCTGACGCAGTTCCGCTTCTGCTCGGAGGAGGGCGGGCCCCGGAAGCAGGGCGGGCGGCGGACCAGGGTCCGTGCTGACGCAGTTCCGCTTCTGCTCGGAGGAGGGCGGGACCCGGAAGCAGGGCGGAAGCAGGGCGGGCGGCGGACCAGGGTCCGTGCTGACGCAGTTCCGCTTCTGCTCGGAGGAGGGCGGGCCCCGGAAGCAGGGCGGAAGCAGGGCGGGCGGCGGACCAGGGTCCGTGCTGAGCATTGTTTCCGCTTCTGCTCGGAGGGCGGGCCACAGGGCGGGCCAGGGTCCATTTTAGACGGGCACGGGCCCGCTTGGGCCCGTGTGTAGAACCGCCACTGATGTCGATGTCTCCTGTTGCCGAGAGATTTGAATAATGAATGTTTGTACATGTAGGTTTTGAGATTAAAGTTTTTCTAGACTGAGAATGAACAGACAATGCAATTAAATCTCAAAGTTTTTATTGCAAGATATTCAAGTGGTTGTCAAGATAGAAAGATAAAGATAGAGTAGTTTTATCCACCACCATTGGTTAATCTTTGGCCGCCAAAATCATTGGAAACTAGGGATGCTCCAATCAGGTTTTTTTTCCGCCTATCACCGATACGGTTCACCGATAATGATCACATGGCTTGGCTGTAATTATTATTATTTATTTTTTTGTTAAGATGAGTGCTATTTGTTACGTGATCTGGAAAATAGAAAGCATAAATCACCTTAAGCCCTGTACACACGTAGCCGTTTATCACTAAAACCGAACAGTTTATCATGCGGTTCAGCCTTTCATCCACACGTGAACGCCGGTTGATATAACTATAAACGAATAATAACAAAACTCCGGCCAAAGTGAAGATTTGAGAACTCTCCGTTTTCGAGTCTGCGTGTGGACTTTGAGAACGGAGCTTTCTGCTCCAGCTGGACCGGCAGAACCGGGTCTGCCGGTCCAGCTGGAGCAGAAAGCTCACGTCACATAATGCTCTAAAAAAAGCACTAAAAAGTCAACATACCTGCTCTGACATGATTCCTAGTCGACATTTTCCTGCATTTTATTAACTTTGTACTCCAACACGGTATTTAATAGTAGTTCAACCTCACGGCCTGTCCACACAAACGAAAGAAAAAAAAGAAAAAATAACAGGAAGTGTGGCTGCATGGGTTGAAGGATTGTGACAGCACTACAGTGGGCCAGACTGAAGTCACCAGCGAGCTGGAAATGTCCCGCTGGCCACAAGTTGAATAACCTTGGTCTAGATTCAGCCACACACCAAAATGGAGATGAACACGTAGCTTATTTTTCAAGTTATCAGCTCAAAACACAGACAGATAAATGGAT
>JBBPBX010009941.1:10150-24523 GCA_038048925.1 Garcialebias charrua
TCTCTGTTTACATTTATTAATACTGTTTACTTTTATTACTACTGCTTACATGTAATTACTACTGTTTACATTTATTTACACTACTCTAATATCTACACCACTGCTGGTACATATACAGTGTGCTCTGAACGGTCTTATTTAGGGATGCCCAATGTGCCTTACTGCATATGCCACTTTTTGCCTCTACAACAACATCAACTACTACCTCATACATATACTGTGTACATTGACTCATACGCTGCTTTGCCACTTTGCAAATGTCAATGCTAGAAACCTTTAGTTTATTTTAGTTATACTTTTTATACTCTTTTTTTATACTAGTATGCAAAAACTCAGGACAATATTATGTTCATTAAATGTTTAATGTTTTAGTTTTAGAGTTGGTGTAAATTTTCATACTCTTATACCACTATGCAAAAACTCAGGACAGTGTTAGTTTTACTATTTTATGCTTATGTCTATTATTATATGTTTCAGTGTTTCAATGTTTAGATGTTTACTGTTGCACCGAGGGACTGAGAGAAACGCAATTTCGGTCCTGTGTATGTCCTGTACTGTACATATTGCAGATCTGACAATAAAGTTGACTTTGACTTTGACTTTGAATGTTCACTACACATACTGTAGGAGGTTTTCAGTTATCGTCATCCTATTTTTTTCAACAGTCTTCCCCTCGTCTTGCTAATGTGAACAACTGTGTTTTATGAGGACTTCTAAAGGTCACCTGATTTACTGTCCAGTCCCTCAAATGTTGCATGTGCTTTTATGAGTTTTATGTCAGAATAAAGTTTTTTAAAATGCTAAAGGGAATGGCTGAAATGTGTCAAAATGTTAAAAATTGATATTGGAATCTATTTTGCATTTCGAATAGGATTTCCATTCACTTATAATGTTATGGTAAATCGTTACCTGGTGCTGCTGGCATAAATAGACGAGTAGCATCTGTGGCACCAAGAGCATTGTAGGCCGAAACATTGACAAATGACACATCTTTCAGAGACGTGGTGAGGTACCACTTCCTTTCATCGTACACCCAGGTGCTTGAATTAACCGTGGTCACATTGATCGGCTCCACTGTGCCATTATGGTAAACAACTCTAATGTCATATCCTAGAATGTGTCCGTGTGCCTGAGAAATGGACAGATTCTGGACAGGACAAACACAAAAGAGAAGGTAGTGAGGGAGGAGTTTGCTTTTAGTGTTGCCAAGTTCGTTTTATTGCATTTGTTTTTCAATGTACCTTCCAGGTCAAAAAACAGTCAAAACTTGACGAGGGCACGACGCAGTCTACCCAAACGTCCACTTCTCCGATTGGAGCTGAAAACAAAAGAAAAGGAGACACACAGAGTGAATTGTTAGTTTTTTCAGCATCTTAAAAAAAACTGTGCGTAGATGTCAACTCGGTTAAAACAAAATCAAAACAAACAGGTATTCTTCTAGAGTCAGGTTCTCCAACACAACCACAGACCTTACTAACCTGATGAACAGTTAAAACCTCTTTTAGTGGGAAGTGTGGGCCCAAAACACAGGCATTCACTGGTAAAATAAATACCAGTTATGATTTATTATTTTGAGTTGTGTGTCACACTGGGATGGTCCAGGGCCCTTAGTTCGTATTTTGCTCATGATGTAAACTGAACAGCTGTATTCTCAAGATTCAAATTTAGTGTACAATTAATATGGCAGCATCTAGTCTACGTTTACGAGTAGAAATTAGGGCTACATTGTATTAGGAAAATATTAATTTTATTGCTGGATATTGTGATGACAATAGGAATAGTGATAAATCTAAATTTTTCTCACTCTGTCTTCAGCTGTTGCAACACTTCCTGAATTGTCACATTTTGGTTGCCGTCATCTGAATCAGATGTTGTTTAGGAAGTGGCGGTCCATCTTATTGCTAAATATATTACTGTGGTGCAGTTTATTCTGTGGTTTATTGCATTTTTTGTGATATTGGGCCTCATGCACGAACCGTTCGTACGCACAGATTTGTTCTTAAACTGTGCGTACGAGTGATTTAGGATCATTTGTGGCATTCAACAATGTTTTCGTATCCTACGATTTTTTTCAGATACGAACAAAATTTACGAGTGGTCCGGACCTGTCGTATATTTTAGGAGCGTCAGTCTGCTGTCATCCAGACGGAATTTCTCCACTAATAACTTCATATTTCGTTATTTAGAAAATATTTAGAGTTTAAAAAAGTCACGCACCACAATTGTTTTTGACAATAGGTTCTGTTTGAAGTCGAATTATAATTTTAAATGTAATAATGACTAACGGATTAAAGTATTTAAATTAAAATCAATTTGTTATCAATGCCGTTTTCTAACACTACAATATTAATATGAAGATCTCAAACTGAAACCAACTTAAATTATGAATTAATTTAAGTTTAATTTGTCTCGGTAACGCAGACTTCGGTAACGCAGACTTTAGGTTGACCTCCTCCTGTTGCTGTCATAGAGCTCAGATAGCTCAATGAGTAGAGCATTGCGTCGCAGTTCCGAACCTTATGGGTTCAATTCCCACATGGGACAACGTTTTTTTTTTCTCCTTTTAATTCCATCCATCCATCCATCCATCCATCTTCTTCCGCTTATCCGGGGTCGGGTCGCGGGGGTAGCAGCCTAAGTAGGGAGGCCCAGACTTCCCTCTCCCCAGCCACTTGGAGCAGCTCCTCCGGGGGAATCCCAAGGCGTTCCCAGGCCAGCCGAGAAACATAGTCCCTCCAGCGCGTCCTGGGTCTTCCTCTGGGTCTCCTCCCGGTGGGACATGCCCGGAACACCTCACCAGGGAGGCGTCCAGGAGGCATCCTAACCAGATGCCCGAGCCACCTCAACTGGCTCCTCTCGATGTGGAGAAGCAGCGGCTCTACTCCGAGTCCCTCCCGGATGACTGAGCTTCTCACCCTATCTCTAAGGGAGAGTCCAGCCACCCTGCGGAGAAAACTCATTTCAGCCGCTTGTATCCGAGATCTTGTTCTTTCGGTCACAACCCAAAGCTCATGACCATAGATGAGGGTGGGAACGTAGATCGATCGGTAAATTGAGAGCTTTGCCTTTCGACTCAGCTCTCTCTTCACCACGACAGACCGGTACAGCGCCCGCTTCACTGCGGACGCTGCACCTATCCGCCTATCGATCTCACGCTCCAGTTTTCCCTCATTCGTGAACAAGATCCCGAGATACTTAATTTTAATTCATTCCGGATTTTAAAAACACAAGAAAACTATTTACAATACAACAAGAAATGAAGCATAAAGTCTTTTTAATCTGGAATGAATAAATAATCTAAAGAAAGAAGGAAAAAAAATAGTCATACCTTGTGGGAATCGAACCCACGAGATCTTGATAAGCGATGCAATGCTTTACCCAGTGGGCCACCAGGACGCGTGTATATTTTAAGGTCCACATTTATTATAAACAAACATTCTTTGGCTTTAGTTGGTCATTTACTCCCATGAGTGACGCTGCTAATAAGGACAGATTTTCTTTTCTTGACCTCAGAGAGCAGAACTTCAATCTCCGCACCGGTAGAGTTCTTCTTTTTACTTTTCGCTGTCATTTTATGAACGAACACGTTTTGCCTCTGAGGCAGGAAACGTAGCCTTATATGGTGTTTTGAGGGGTGGGAATTATGTAAATAACCTCTCCGCGTGCACGCGCAGGTGAATAGAACAGGTGGGATTCATCATAGTACGCAGCTCATTTACACACTTTTCCTGAGGATAGAAGAGTTTGTTGAATCTGACGTGGCATGTTCGTACGAACGCTTCGTACGAACAAAAGTAAGAGAAATTTAGGATAGAAATACGAAGATGTTCGTGCATGAGGCCCATTGTGTTGATATTGCAATAATAAATTTTCTAGACTGTATACAGTAGTCCCTCACTCTTTCGCGGTTTTTCAACGATTGTCAACTTTAATATTACTCACGGGATTGAGACAGAATGGGATAAAAAGTAAAAAAAATAAATTAAATAAAAAACAACGGACAGGCTCTGCACCTGTAAGTAGTTTTCTTTCAATAAGCCTACAATGTATCACCAGTCCAAAAGAACTACATTACCCAGAAGACAACAGTGCTTCCGGCCCGCTGCTTTCTGCCAAAATGAAGAAGTTTTGATCAGATGTGAACCTAACTAAAACGTTTGGTCCTTATTCATAGTGACTTCAGCGCTCAGTGGATGCAGAGAGCCAATCAGAACCGGACCAGAACTACTTCTAGCCTCATCGGTCAATCTGGGTGCTGCGTTCCGGCCCAGGAAGCCTCTCAAGCGGGGAGGCATTGCTTGGAGGTCCGGTGTCTTCTACGGAGCTGAGCCAGACTTTTTTCATTGGATTTCTCTGGATTATTTGGACTCGATCTGGACCATTGTGTGGTTTTGTGCTGGCTCTCTGAAGGGCCGGCTCTCTCCGAAAAAGTCTTGTGTGCAACAGCTGCAGAGAACCAATCAGAACCGGACCAAGGCTGATGAGTCCCCTTGTAAAATTTTGCAGTAGCTACTGTGCAGTACATGTACGTATGTTGTTAATATTACGCAGGTTTAAGAGTTTAACATTGCAAGAATGTGGGAAGGGTTTAGAACGCCTTAATAAATACTAAAACAAATATAACGTTTTCTACTTTGCAGTTTTTCATTTATTGCGGGGGCGTCCGGAACGTCACCCCCCTGAGATAAACTTTAAATTTTATTTTAAAATAAATACAGACTCAGCACTTTGGCTGGCCTTGTTGCTGTTTGAAGTGCTTTATAAATAAAGTGGTATGGTATGGAATAAACGAGAGACTTCTGCATTGTGCAGTCTTACTAGGAAAACATTGGAAACACAAGACAAAAAAAAATATCTGCTCCAAAATAGTTTTGAATCCCAAAAAAAGAAAACTCACTTGACTCTGCACTTCTCGTTCTATAGATGTCACTCCAGTCACTCATCAGACTTGAGCGGCACCTACAACGGACTTGAAACTCAAAAACTGTGCCTGCCTTGGGGTTCACAACTCCATAGTTGCTATGTAATCCATCCTCATACTGCGCCAAAGAACAACAGACAGTTTAGGATTAGGTTAGCAAAACAACTGAAAAGTTTTGAATTAGAAAACACACCTTTACTCTCGTGTTTTGTTGAATTTTCAGGGCAAAAGAGTAAATGTGTACTGAGCTGTAAAAAGTGCTGAGAACGTAAATCAGAGGAAAAAACTCAAACAGACCCTTGTCCAGTCTTGGTCCTCCTCAGTACGATGCCTGACTTCACAGGTTCCATCATCCAGCTGCACCTCACAGGTGAAGTCCCAGTGAATCTCTAATGGGTCCTGATGGTTTGATGAGATTATAGGAGGGGGTGGTTTCTCTAGAGGCAGGGACAGAAGAAATAGTTATGGCTTGAAATATCACTCAGATCAAAACTAATCCTTTAGGGTTAAGTTCTGATCAAAACCAAGATTTTATTTACTGAAATCATAAACTATTATGACAACAAAGTTCATGCTCAATCATCCAGGTATCAAATCTAATAATTCTCAGTAAGGTCATCTGGACAGTTTACAGTATTTTCTGGTGCATAGGTCGCATTGTCCAATTATCACCAATAGATTGGAAAAATCCCTAGATAGGTCGCACTGGTGTATAGGTCGCACCTACGTTTAGCTCTGCTGCAAATGTCTGCCACAGGAGCGCACAGCAAGGCTTTTAAGAAGATTAACACTTAAAAACAATTATTTGTTTGATAAAAATTATAGCAAATATGTGTCTGAGCTGAACTTTTCCTTAATAAATGAACGTAATTGTGAAATGAGCTGGATTTAAAAATTTGTTTCACCGAAAGTGATAACAAGCCATATATAGGTCGCACGCCTTGAAAAAACCATAAAAGGTGCAACCTATACACTGGAAAATACGGTATTTATTTTATAGAGAAGTTTCGCCCTCTGTCCGGAGGGCTTCATCAGTCTGTGGAGTTCCAGTAAACTGTTTGTTGTCTTGAACCACTTTGGCTGTGGCTGCCTGCCTGGGGGGAGTCGACGAGGGACAGGAGGACGGCCCCCAGAAACCATCTTGGCTCCAGCAAACTGGTTGGTCTACTTAAGGAGATTACTGCTTGGCGGGGAAACAGTTTACTGGAACTCCTCAGACTGAAGAAACCCTCCAGATAGAGGGCGAAACGTCTCTATAAATAAATAAAAAACTGTCCAGATGCCCTGACTGAGAATTATTGGCTAAACTATTATGGTTCAGATTGTCCAAAAGGCATTAAACGCATCTATATACATCTTGTTCCTGAGCACGATGTTGCCTGAAATAATAAAAAATAAATGTGCAGAATTGACTCACTGATATCTTCAGTATTGATGACAACCTCTTGGGATTTGACAAAACCGTGCTGGTTTCGAGCCTGGACCCAGACACGAAGTTCTTCGTGGCTACGAAAGTTTTCACGAGCGATATTCCCATGGGAACTATTCCCACCAGTCCGTTGCCCATCACTGGAAAAAAGCACAAGGAGACATGACAGGTCAAGACAAAATGAGAGGAGTAAAACTTCATCTGGTGTCTTTAAATGTTGAAAGCTGTCAGATAATTAAGACGTGGGATTTACTCTGTGTTCACTGGCTCCCAGTGAAGGCTGTAGACAGTGGAGCTATCAGGAGGTGGATTTGGACTCCAAACACACTTTATGACTGAGCAGTCATTCTGGTCACATGGTCTAAAGCAGTCAAGATTATAAGGCAGAGCAGGAGGACCTAAAGAAACACAAAGAGGAAAGGACAAATTAGATTTTATGTTTAGAGTCAGGGGAAATCTCATATGTGGTTGAAGCTTTCACCACAGGTGAAGTTGCTTCAAACAGAAGGAGTCACACAAACAGATTATTTGTGGAGGGGTGTGTGTAGACCTGAGAAGATTTCATCACCTCTTTAATGAACAGGTGTGAACCCTTCCTTTCTTCATCTTCAGCTTATTTGCAGATGTGTGATGTTTGCTTCAAGATTTTCCTGCTATATCAACTCTATTCTAACTTCACTAAGTCAAAAGCTTTTCACGAGCGGAAATCAGCTTATTCCACCTCAGCAAAAGATGTTCTTAAATATATATTCTGCTGATTTTTTTCTCCTAACGCTTTTTTGAACATAGCCAACATCACATCTTAGCTATGTTAGCTATGTGCAGCTGTTATTTCAAGGCCTTTTCATGATGGTTATACAGTATTTGAGCAGTTCCACAATAAAACAATGTCTACTACAACTATATATATACAGTATATATAATAATCAAAATATTACTGCACTTGTGATATTTTACTAATACCACTTTGGGTCTTGTATAATTCTTGGAAGCAATTTCAAATTCTAAACAAAACTTTTTCAGTGATGTAGAGCTCTTTTCCTGTGATTTTTACACTCGATGCTGAACGTTTCGTACAATGATTTCTGACCTTGTGACTTTAGGCGTTCTGTTTAATTCTCTGAGTAATTCTGCCAACATTGTGGAAATACTGTTCATGGCATTTTCAAAGGTGGTCACTTTGTTGCTGATCAAATCTTGCCTTGTTAATGAATTGTATCCATCATCATACACACACTGTCTGAAGATGAAAACGGAAGAAAAAAAAAACATTCACAGTGTTGGGCCACTTTTGGTTTTCATTACAACTTGAATTTGTTCTGGGATTGTTCATATAGGCTTATAAGTTATTTCATGAAACTATATCCCGTCATAACATTTATTTCCATTCAAAGTTGCAAAAAGACATTTTATATGATAGTAAGATATGGATTGTGACATAAAATCTTTCTAAGGGCAAAAATAATTTTTCAAGTTAATGTTTGAAATCTGTTGTGGCCAGTTTATGAGTAAAAATTAAGTCTCACATTCTTTGTCCTCGTACTATAATGACAAGAACTAATTCTACTGATAGAAAAAATCTAAACAAGACACCTAAAAATGCTGAACAAAGACTTGAGCAGATGAAGCAATCCCCAATCATAAAGCTTGACAGAAGCATCACTTCATCCACCACTGTTCTTACCTGATCACATATGAGCTGATTAAATATGGACTAATAGGCCCTCGTGGTCCTGTCTCCCATTGCTCCAGAATACACTGTACCTTTTAGCAAACTGAAGCTTTTGGCTCAGCTAAGTCTGAACAGATAAATAATTTTCAAAATCAAAACGTTACAACTTTAAGTTCTCCCAACTCAATTTCCAAAACCACAACACGTGTCCTTTTAAATGTTTTGGAAATGTAAAATTGGTTTAAGTAATTTGTTGCCATATAAATTATATTAAAGTTTTGAGTACTTTCCACTGAGTGAGTTTTATACTGTAAAGTATAGGTATTTAATTAAATCCAGATTGTAACTCACCTACCGGTACCTACATGGCAAAATCTCTTATAATACAATCTGGAAAGTTAACACTTAATTTTCAACTAATTAATAATAGTGTTAAAAATCTTATTTCTAACATATAAAGTCAACCTAGCTCCATCTTATATTACAGATCTTATTGTTCCATATTTTCCTAACAGAGCACTTCATTCCTAAACTGCAGGCTTACTTGTGGTTCCTAGAGTTTCCAGAAGCAGAATGGGAAGAAGATATTTCAGTTCTCAGGCTCCTCTCTTGTTGAACCAACTTCCAGTTTCTGTCTGTGAGACTGACACATTGTCCAGTTTTAAGACTGGGCTTAAGACTTTCCTTTTTGATAAATCTTATAGCTAGGGTTGGCTGCTGCTATAGTGCTTAAGACTACTAGAGGACAAATTTCCCTCATTTTTTAAAATGAACATTTACAAATGTATACATATTGTCGCTGATAATGTTTGCTCTGTATTACACTGAAAGGCGCTTTTAAATAAAATTATTATTATTATTATTATTATTATTATTATTATTATTATTATAGTTTATATTTGAAATTATTTCTGTCTTAACATGATATAACATCTCCCTGATTTTAGACCTGCCATTGTGTATCTGTTCCTCCTTCCTGTTCCTCTCTAACCCAACCAGTCAAAGCAGATGGCCGCTTGGTTCTGCAGGAGGTTTTTTCCTCATGAGGGAGTTTTTCCTTTCCACTGTTAATAATAATAATAATGAATTCAATTTATAATGCACTTTTCATTAATAAAAATCTCAAAGTGCTACAATGTGTAACAAGGTAAAGGTAAAAAATAAAACAAGTGATAAAATCAAATAAAATCAATAATAATATCGACTAAGATCAAAGATAAAATCATGTAGATTTAGGCTTGCTTAAAAAATAAATAAAATAAAACAAGTGATAAAATCAAGTAAAATCAATAAAGATAACAGCTAAGATCAAAGATAAAATCATGTGGAGGCAGAATAGGCTTGCTTAAAAAGAAAAGTCTTAATGCCGCTTTTAAAGTCAACCAGTGACTGTGGAGCTCTCAGGTCGTCAGGGAGGGAGTTCCACAGGCGGGGGGCAGCCACACAGAATGCTCGGTCTCCCATGGTCCTCAATTTGGTCCGAGGAATATGAAGTAAATTACTGTTCTGTGATCGTAGAGACCGGGTGGATGAATATGGTGCAAGAATGTCCTTTAGATAGTCAGGTGAAGTTCCGTGCAAGCATTGATGGGTAATGAGAGCAGTTTTATATTGAATTCTGTAGGTGACAGGAAGCCAATGGAGGTTATGGAGAATGGGTGTAATATGATCAAATTTGCGAACTCTCAACAGAATCCTAGCTGCACTGTTTTGAATATATTGAAGCTTCTGAATGTTTTTGCCAGGGATACCAATAAACAGGGAGTTGCAGTAGTCGAGCCTGGAGGAGACAAAGGCATGGACGAGTTTCTCAGCATCGGAAAAAGTCAGAGATGGGCGAAGTCTGGAGATGTTTCGAAGATGGAAGAAGCTGTTGCCTTCATGCTTACTCAGGATGAGTCTGTGACAAAGTTAGACTCAAAGCAGTCTGCTCCTCAGACAAATAATGTTATTAACTTACTTTTTATGTATATAAGATAAGACAGTGAATGTTTCTGTTCAGTGCACTGAGATGACTATGTGACTCGGTGCTACATGTATACAGTATATGTAAATAAAATGAAATGAACCTTTCTCACCAGGAATAAACAGCTCTCAGTGTTAAATCACTACAAGAGACATGCAGATGTTTTTGCTCAAACAATGGAATGGAAACAATGGAAACAATGGTTTGCTTAACAAACAATGGAAGGCAAAAACAGAAAATAAACCAATAAAGAAATGACCCGTGAAGAACTGCAAGGGAGGTCATGAGTCTGAAATTTTTTAAATGCACACAATCCCTTGAGGCTGGATAATACCTAATATTTTACTTTATTAAAGTTGATGTTTTATAACTTGCTTAGGCATTTTACTGCTTATGAGTTTTAGTATTTGGGGGGGGGGGGGTAGAAGTGGCCAAACTCAAACAAGGCAAGAAGAAAACAAGTACCGGTAGATACCCCAATTAAAACAAAATGGAGCTAGAGACAAATAAAAGATGCATTGTCCATAACCAGACAAAACAAAGGGGTGTTATATTCATACACAAAATCATCAACACTCTCTGCAAACAAACAAACATACAGTACTTTATTTTTTTTCATATTCATCACAAACATGACACTTTACCCACTTCTCATAAGCCTATGCCCTTCTAGCACTATGTCTGCATACGAGACATTACAAAAAAGCAGAATGTCAGTAACTTTAACAGGAAATAAGCAGTCAGTCTGAATGACTCAACCTTCCTTGAAGACCACTTCCCTTCTGACACGAACAACACATTCATCTCAAATATGTACACTGTGTGCAGAAAATTATTTTTTAAGATGATTACAGTACATGCATGGCCACTTTTAATAAATAAGAATAAGCTTGAAGTAGTTTTTAACTACTGATGCCCAGTGCACTCAAGTAGTTTATAGCAATAAATCTTGAAGTTATACAATGGAGATCGTTGAAAACATGGACAACAGAGTTTGATCATAGATTATTTGCTTGTTTAAATTAGTTCTAGCTCTAAGAAAACAGGTTCTCACATGTGCATAAGTGTCCGTTTATTTTCAAGTTCAAGTAGGTTTATTGTCATTCGCACTGCATGTGGTACATGAGGTGGACTGAAATTATGTGTTACACCCAACAATAGCAAAACTATAAAGTGTAAAAAGAAACAGTATAAGGATCTAAGATATACACTAAGATATACGCTAAACACTAATAATGCTAAAGAATATGGCATAACAACAGCAGCCCGAACATGAGTCTGTGTGAGCAGATGAATACGAAAGAATACAGCAGCATGAGATCAGCAGCATCATGAGATTAGCAGCAGCATGAGATCAGCAGCAGCATGAGATCAGCAGCAGCATGAGATCAGCAGCAGCATGAGATCAGCAGCAGCATGAGATCAGCAGCAGCATGAGATCAGCAGCAGCATGAGATCAGCAGCAGCATGAGATCAGCAGCAGCATGAGATCAGCAGCAGCATGAGATCAGCAGCAGCATGAGATCAGCAGCAGCATGAGATCAGCAGCAGCATGAGATCAGCAGCAGCATGAGATCAGCAGCAGCATGAGATCAGCAGCAGCATGAGATCAGCAGCAGCATGAGATCAGCAGCAGCATGAGATCAGCAGCAGCATGAGATCAGCAGCAGCATGAGATCAGCAGCAGCATGAGATCAGCAGCAGCATGAGATCAGCAGCAGCATGAGATCAGCAGCAGCATGAGATCAGCAGCAGCATGAGATCAGCAGCAGCATGAGATCAGCAGCAGCATGAGATCAGCAGCAGCATGAGATCAGCAGCAGCATGAGATCAGCAGCAGCATGAGATCAGCAGCAGCATGAGATCAGCAGCAGCATGAGATCAGCAGCAGCATGAGATCAGCAGCAGCATGAGATCAGCAGCAGCATGAGATCAGCAGCAGCATGAGATCAGCAGCAGCATGAGATCAGCAGCAGCATGAGATCAGCAGCAGCATAAGTCAAAGTCAACTTTATTGTCAGAACTGCAATATGTACAGGACATACACATGATTGAAATTGCATTTCTCTCAGTCCCTCGGTGCAACAGTAACCATTTAAACACTAAAACACTGAAACATTTAATAAACATAAGCATAAAATGAAATAATAAAAGTGTAATACTGTCCTGAGTTTTTGCAAGATTACTTTAACCAACATGATGAGCATTAGCATTAGCCTACCTGATGTGGAACAGTGCGGTAAGATGACCACCAAGATGGGCAGCAGCCACCTCGTCGTGGGTGAGGCCATCACATTTGGGCATCAAGTGTCTGTTAAAAAAATCTCAGTATTAAAACTCGCCTGATGCCACTTCACTGACGGGAAACATGCTCTTTGTTTGTAGTGAAACCAGCGGCAGCGACCTCATCCTCACTTCATAAACTCAAAAGTTTGTAAGCTCACGCGCTGACCGTTATAACAACTTTGTCGTCGGTGTTGCTGTCATGCTGTGTGTGTCATTCACGGTCCAAGTAGCTTAACGATTAGTTTTTCTACACATAAACAAAGAAAAACATTTTAAAAGTTCAAAATATTACCTCATTGCAAGACACATGCGAGCAGCATACGGTAACGAGCGGTGTTTTTGTTCAGCTTCTTCTAGCTCCGCCCATTTCAGGAATTACCAGTGACGTCATGTGCGAACACAACAAAACTGCCTGTGAGACAGGAAGTAGCGCTTTAATCACGCTTGTTGCACGTCCACATAATTTATAAAACGTGTTAATGTTACCTAAGCATTGTTTTCGTCGTTTTTTTTTCTTCTCTCAACACAGCGCAAAGAAAACCCTAAAAAGAAACTTAAAAAAAAACTATGCTTTTGCTTTCATTTTATGTCACCTAATATTTTTACTACTTCATCATATGAGATTAATTACTGTGCAAACATCCTGTGTCATTTCTTTATACAGTATTTGCCTTCAAATGACTTCTTATAACCATTTAAAATGGCCTTGATCAGTAGTTCTTCAGACTTACCCGGGCATTGAGAAATCATTGACCAATCTCAAAATTAAAGGTTAAACTGGTGTTTGGTCGACACAACAGACAGCTTAATTTTGGTCATTTATTATTTAGCAGTTGGATGCACTTTTGTTTAGCAGCAGCCTGTAACAAAGACAAGTTACTGCATTCTAATTTATTTGGTTCTATAAAGTGACCCAGGCCAAA
Source organism: Garcialebias charrua (assembly GCA_038048925.1). Classification (NCBI taxonomy): domain Eukaryota; kingdom Metazoa; phylum Chordata; class Actinopteri; order Cyprinodontiformes; family Rivulidae; genus Garcialebias; species Garcialebias charrua. The sequence goes on from JBBPBX010009941.1 coordinate 23,348, forward strand.
ATAAAACTTGATGCATTAACTCAAGGTCAAGGAGATCAAGGTGTCTTTATTGTCATTCACATCACATGTGGTACATGAGGTGGAACAAAACTATGTACACGGGGTCCCAGTTACATCCAACAAAAATACAAATTGTAAAGAAAATCAGTAATAAAATCCAAGATATGAACTAAGAAACATGCTAAACTAAAAAACTAGCACCAACAAAGTGATTTCTAAAGAGTTGTCTAAAAACTTGACTTAGGATGTAATGATCAATAGTGGACGATGCATTTCACAAGTCCTGTTTCAGGTCTTTGCTAGATTTTTTTCTGCTTCATAAAAAGTGACTCAGGTACTGTTCTTCGAGCTGTACATATTTTTTTGGACCTGCCACTTCTTGTTTGTACGCTAATCTTCCACTGTCCTCATTTTAAGCACACACTGCACTTCATGCTGTCACAGTCAGCATAGATAAGGGAAGAAAAACTTGTCAAAGTAAAAGATAAAATAAAAATAGTAAAAAAAAAAAATTTTAAACTTTTGAAAGACTCCAGAAAGCCTGAAAAAAATACTCATCAAGACTATTGAAAAAGATTACAAGAAAGCCATGCTTATTTGAAGCAAAATATAAAGAATTACATGTTTAAAACATTTGCACAGCATTGTGTGGCTTTAAGTGAAAAGTTCTAGCCTTCCCTTTTTAAATCGGACTGCAAGTTTTGCACCCTGCAAAATTCAGAAGACAGATGTTCTGTTGCATTAAGGCTTTACAAGAAATGAAAGTCCATGCTCAATAATCCAGGTACCAAATCCAATAAATTTCACTCAGGTAATCTGGACAGTTTCTTTTTTTGTAGAAACGTTTCACCCTCCATCCGGGGGGCATCTTCAGTCAGAGGAGTTCCAGCAAACTGTTTCCCCACCAAGCAGTAAACACCTCAAATGGACCAAGCAGTTTGCTGGAGCCAAGATGGTTTCTGGGGGCCGTCTTGTCCCTCATCGACTCCTCTGAGACAGGCAACCACAGCCAAAGTGGTTCAAGGCAAGAAAGTTCATGCTCAATAATCCAGGTACAAAATCCCCTCCTCTGACTCCTCTAACTGATGATGCCCTCCGGATGGAGGGTGAAACTTTTCTATAATAAAGAAACTGTCCAGATGACACGACTGAGAATTACAAGAAAGTTTGGTTATT
>JBBPBX010009941.1:25708-58983 GCA_038048925.1 Garcialebias charrua
AAAAATTATAGTATGTTTTGGACATAAATACAAAGATTGAGTCAATAATGAAACATGATGAAACACAACAAACAGATCCAAATTCTTTTGAAATAGAAATGAACATGAATTTGTGTGTGCATATTTGTGTGACGGTAGTTTCAGAGTAAAAATACTGTCTGCCAGTTTGTGCATCAGATTTTGCACATCAGCCCTCAGCACAGGGAGCTGATCTCACTTTTGCTGCAGCCCCACTTGCAGCAGGCGTTGGACAGACCAACCACAACATCCCGGCCTTTGCGGTCAGCTTTGCGAAGAGCCTCGAGGATCTCGTCAGTGATGAAAGAACGCGCAGGCCTGCTAAACACTCCCTCCTGGTTGTTTCTGGTTGTAAAGCTGAGGTCTTTGTTTCTCTGAAGGAGATTCTCCACTACCAAATTGGGATTAAACCCCTCTAAAGACTCGTCTTGATGGGAGCTGAATGGATCCTCCGAAACATCTGCTGGAGAAAAGATAAAACTGGCAAATCAAATATTGGACAATCTTTATTGGTGTTGGGCGGGATACAGAATTAAGAATATAGAATGAATTCTAGAATTGTAAATAGCGTAATTCAAGAAAAGCAAGTCTAGAATGCCTTTATCTTTTGTTTTTCATGAAAATGGGATACAGAATTAAGAATATAGAATGAATTCTAGAATTGTAAATAGCGTAATTCAAGAAAAGCAAGTCTAGAATGCCTTTATCTTTTGTTTTTCATGAAAATGGGCTAAAAAGGTATATTTTGATCAAGTGAGAAACAAAATGTTAAACATGCCAAATAAGAATGTTGAAATAACGATAAGTTACAAAAAATTAAAGGTGAATAAAATTAAAAAAACTAATATCATAAACAGAACAGAACAGGGGCCGAGATGGTGTAGTGGAAGGGCAGCTGACTCGGGACCCAAAGGTCCTGGGCTTGAACCCCGGTCATTGCACATCTCGTGGTGTCTCGAGCAGGACACCCAATCCCAAATTGCTCCTCGGGCAGCTTGCATAGCTGCCTACAGACCCACATGGGTGCATCCCGGGTGCGATGGGTTAAAGGCAGAGAGACAATTTCGTCTTTGTATGGGAACATACAATGATGACAACATAGCACTTTATTTTATAGAAACATTTGCTTTGTGTTTAAAAGTAAACTTTAAACAGGACAATGGAATGTGCCGCCACTTTGGTGTGGGGGATAAGTGCGCGGCACATGTTCTGAGGCTGGGCCTCTCTGCAGGCGTCGCGGGTTCGCGTCCCAGACCCGACGAGCTGTTTCTGCAGTGTCTCTCCCCTCTCTCTACCCGTTTCGCCCTCATCCTCTACAATAAAGGCCACTAGAGCCCAAAAATGTAAAAAATAATTTAAACAGGACATGAATAAATCCTATTATGAAGGCCAGTGAAGGTGAAGTACCATACCTGGACTCCTGAGTGACCGCTTCCATCGTGAGCCTCCACAAGTGAAAATGACTGCCCGGATGAACTCTCGGCCGCAGAGTTTCACTCCGTATGTTGGATCCTCCATGGGCTGAGCCTCAGCCACAATCAGACACACAGCCAGAGCCACAGCTTTCCACATGGTGCCCACAAGCTGATACAGCAGGGAAGAGATGTTCAAAATCAGAGAGGATTCTGTCTCCCTGTTTGCATGAGCAGTGACTACAAGTGACCCAGAGCTGGTTTATAAAGGAGTTTGGAGCCATACATGGCAGACATTCACACTGCGCATGCAGGCCTTTTCCAACAGAGAAAGAGATTCTAACGAGAGATACAGAGAGAGACCTTTATGGAAACAAAGGGCAGTCCAAAGGTGGCCTAATCGACAAATGTGATGGAAGCTTCTGTGATCTGACTGTGTATCAGCTTGTGACGTGTACTGGTCACCTTCAGTGTCCCTCAGTGTAAAGTTTTATTAAAACATCTCACAATCATCAGTGCGTACAAAACATTACCAAAACAATTAGCAAGGTATAAAAAATGACCTGCAAGTTACTGAGTTTATTTAAAAAAGTTTATGTTTTCTATTTTTTATTCAAAATAGTTCAAAATTTGATTTAGCTCCATATGCCAATGTGCAATACATTGATATTTCTTTTTACTAAAAAAATGAATATACTTTGTACTTTATCCTGGAAACAGAAATCATGCATACAGTATTTGTTTACAGCACAACTTAGCTTAAACACTGAATATGTTAGATGTTGTGTTGACAGTGTTTACCCTGATAAGATTTACTACTATGGGTTTTGCCATATTTAATTCTCAGCTGATTGCATGGGTTTTATTTTCTGCTAATTGTCTTTTTGGTTAGCCCTTTGCCAAAAGGTGAACAAAAAGGCCTGAGACAGGTCCAGTGACATTTTCAAAAACAGATAACACAGAGGTCCTATTATGAGTCAGTAAAATATAAAACACATTTTTATCTGCAGCCACACAGTCAAAGGTTGCTCATTTAAACAATTACAATGGAGATGGTGACTCTGTAATTAATACAATGATGAAAAGCAAACAAAATGGCATTTTGGGAGTGTGGTCACCCTGACACTCATTAACACGCTGCCATGTAGAGATAATTGGAAATCATTGTATCTATTAAGTGCTGGCTTGTTAACTGAGCATTATTGCAATGCTGGCATTGAAAGATGTATTACAGACATACAGAAACATGTATTTGCTAGAAAAAGCAACAGTGTGTTTACAACATTTTCATTATAAATCTATGTTATCCATTATGAATAAAAAGCATTATAAATCAAGGAAATGCCGGAGATGGGGAACCTAGTGAACCACATATTGATCAAATAACCAAAACAGAGTCTGACAGATTAGAATTAGAAAAGCTTTGCAGAGAGTGGTGAAGGCTGCACAGAAGTCTGTTGGAGTCAGTCTCCCCACCATCACAGACATCTACACCTCCAAATGCAGGAAGAGGGCCACCTGCATCACGGAGGACCCCACTCACCCAGCATACACACTTTTTGCCCCGCTCCCTTCAGGAAGGAGGTTAAGGAGCATTAACCACTAACAGCTTCTAGTTATTCGCACCACATGTATCACAGGTGGTGCGAATGACAATAAAGAATCTCTGAATCTAGTTTAGCACATTTAGATAAAACAGACTTTCTTAGCCGTCTTACCGCCCTTGGATCAAAATAACCCAGGCCCCATTATTAAAACTGACCTAATTTTGACCCAAGGCCTTCTATGGGAATAATATATACATGAAATGACTCTAAAGTAAGCTTTTATGGCTCTTTCCTGTAAACCAGAGCCATATGGCTCTGCTGTAAACATACTCCCAACATTCATTCAATCACTAATTCATTCAACCTTTATTTATGCAGGTTAGTCTCATTGAGTCACGAGGACTCAATAAAAAAAGACCTGTAACAAGCCTTGATCCAGCATTCGCCATTACTAGTGGGCAGCACGGTGGCACAACTGGTAGAGCTGCTGCCTCTCAGCGAGAAGGTTGCCGGTTCAAATCCCGGTCCGGGGGCCTTTCTGGGTGGAGTTTGCATGTTCTCCCCGTGCATGCGTGGGTTTCCTCCGGGTACTCCGGTTTCCTCCTCCCACAGACCAAAAAACATGCTTGTTAGGCTAAATTGACCCTAGGTGTGAGTGTGAGAGTGGATGGTTGTTTGGTGTGAGTGAGACAGGTCCCCGTGACTCAACGAGGCTAGCCTGTATAAATAAAGGTTGAATGAAAACATACAAATGGGCGTGGAAGGCTTTGTAGTAAAATAATTGTTGGGACACTGTCACTTTAAGAGAATTCGGCAGCCCTCAGCCAATCAGAGTGAGGAAGGGGGAGGAAAGGGAGCGGGTGGGTAGCAACAGTTGCCCTGGTGAGGACGAAGCGCCATAGCCACGGTAGCCCTGGCGACCAGAACCCAGCAACGAGAATCAACAACAACAACTGAATCCGCCATAAAAATTAAAATTAAAAAAGACAATTTATCGGAGGGGGGGGATTTACACGAGAAACCAGAGGTGAAGCTTTAGGTACGTACAACATTTTGATTCTGTAACGCCTGAATGAATTGTGCTGTGTTTTCCTTGTTGTTTCAGTGGCCACATCATAATACAGGCTACTGCCTCCTAGCGAGGCTAGTCCAACGTTAGCCGTTAGCCGTTGGTCTGAAAATACGTTCGCTGCGTTTCGTGAATGCGGGGGGTGATTGTGTACACAGTCTCATTGGAATGACACGGAGTCTCGCCTGCCATGACGACGCGGCCACAGATGCACAGGCAAGCAGCAGGCCGTTGTTATGGCGATGTCAAATGCAAAAGCAACAAAATGGCGGTTGTTGTAGAGACCAGCTAGCTTGCTGCTCAAGTTGCCTTGCATCAATACTGTGTCACGACACGCTTGTGCTCAGTTTTTCAATCAGCTAACGCACTGAAAGTCCACAATTTGAAGATTCTTGATGTTTTCGGCATATGGCTTATTTTTTTTTTAGCACGCTGGGTTTTGCCAGTATTCGAAACACAGTACAGTAGTTAGATTGTGTCTCCTACCTAAAATGAATAACAGTTCAATTAAAGCGGAATGCTGTATATATTCTGTGTTATTATTACTCAGAATGAGAAAGCGTTTTAATAATCAGTGAAATTAGAAACAGTTGTTGCAGGTGAAAGACGTTTACGTGTAAGGGGCGTGGCCAAAGAGGGCGTTCTTCTGCACAGGTGCTCAGCCGGTCGAAGGGTAACTCAGAATGAGAAAGCGTTTTAATAATCAGTGAAATTAGAAACAGTTGTTGCAGGTGAAAGACGTTTACGTGTAAGGGGCGTGGCCAAAGAGGGCGTTCTTCTGCACAGGTGCTCAGCCGGTCGAAGGGTAGTTTACCCTGTTGACAGTTTTATTAAAGAAATAACTTTTAACTGTACTAAGTTTTTTTATGCCTAAAGATCTGTAAACTGGAGATTAAATGCTTTAATTTAAACGGAATGTCACACAAACCCACTTCTAACAACATTCTATTCTTGTGGTGAATTATTGATTGAATATAAAATATCTGATGATTGTTATCATTGATAACTTAATCTGTTACAAAGAAATAAGCTGCATTGTAAATACTACGTTATAACATACCAGTGGGAAATGGTTCTTGAATAATTACTGTACGCATCAAAGATCAATTGTAGAAGTTTCAGGTTATTCATGTGCGCTGAGTTTTCCTTTGTTTTGGACAGTAATACAGTATATAAAAGTGTATTTTGAGTAACATTTGCAAGTGTTTTCTGCTGGTTTTAGTTTAAGATCATGTGGAGGGTTTTNGTTGTTTATTTAAAATGTTACAGTATTTAAATTTACATTTGTAGAGAAGAGAAGTGCGCGGGATGTCAAAGGGATGACACACAGCTTCAGCTCTGCAGCACGGAGCAGAAATGTACTTCTTGATCAATTACACTGAAACAACTGAACGTATAAGTTCTAAAATAATTAAAAATAACTTTTAACACTTTTATATTTTGTGATTATGACAATTTTACCATGTGACATACTTAGAATTTTAAGGATTCAAGGTTCTTCATTGTTATACTCATCACATGTGGTACATGAGGTGGAATGAAATTATGTACACTGGGTCCCAGTTACATCAAACAGTATAAAATCAAAGAAAAACAGTAATAAAATCTAAGATATGAACTAAGAAAAACATTAAACTAAAAATACGCTAAGCACTAGAAGTATAAAAACAATATGCTGAACAGCAGCATGAACATGAGTCTGTGTGAGTAGATGAATGAACACAGCAACATGAAATAGATCAGCAGCAACATGATGTGATTTTCCACAGTACAGTAATTATTCTGGTTAGAAATTCATGAGTCTAACAGCCTCAGGGTAGAAGCTGTTCCTCAGTCTAGTTGTTCTACACCAGGGGTGCTCACACTTTTTCAGCATGTGAGCTACTTATAAAAAAACAAGTCAAAAAGATCTACCCAATACAAAAATGCAAAACATATAATTATCTTCAAATGTACTGTATTAAGGATTCTTTTTATGTACAATGTACCTATGTTGATGTACCTTGCATAACTGAATAAGCCAATATTGCACAACACACGTAATAAATCAGGGGTCACCAACGTGGTGCCGCCCGCAGGGACCAAATGGGGTGATGGTGACAGCAATATAGATTTTTTTAAATTTATTTTTAAAAAAGATGGTAGAAACTGATCCCCACCCCCTTCTTAATAAGAATCTGGTCTTTTACTTTAATAAATGTTAAAAAATCATTAGATATCTTTTACTTTATAATGTCATCTCTAAAAGCCCCCTCCAGCAAATCTAAAGTGGTCCACCAGCCACCAGTTGATAACCACAGTTGTAGCAGGTTGTTATGGCTCCGGACACGTTTAATTTAGTGAAGGAAGGCATAAAAATATCTCTTTTGGTACGGAGAGATTTACAGCGGTGTATTTTACAGACTGTCCCTGAACGCAGCGCGAAAGTGTGTTATGCAAACGCTCGCGCTGCGGGGCAGGGAAACGTGCAGAGAACGGAGAGTAGTCAAGGAGGTTATTCTGTATGAAAAGTGTCTCGTATGATTTTAATAATAAAGCCATGTCAACTCCCAACCAGTATGTTTAAGCGTGCAGAGAAACAACACAGCGTCACTCACCCGGAAGATGGTGGCGGTGTTTCACTTTTGAAATGGCTAATGTCCGAACAGGGATTTTAGTTCTTCCACCTTTCTCTTTCTCAGCTGGCTTTTTGGTGGGAAGTCGATGTCGTATTTTCCATGAACAGTCCAAAATCTGATTGTTTTCGCTTAGTATGTTTCGCTGCGTTCCACCTTCGCGCCATTGTATTTTAGAAACTGCATGTGCAATGACCTAAAGCTCTCATCTGATTGGTTGCCCTGTATGTCAATCAAGTAACAGGATGTTTGATTGGCTGACAATTTTTTAATGTCACGCTGCGGGGAAAAATAATAATAATAATAATGTCACACTGCGATCGACCAGTAATGCCTCCGCGATCGACCGGTCGATCGCGATCAACGTAATGAGCAGCTCTGTTCTACACTTAATGCTCCTCAACTTCCTTCCTGATGCCTGTTACCCACTGCCCCCTTTGTCGAGCGGCCGAAGCGGCCGGTTTACATTCAAAGTCTATGGAGGAGACGCGTGGAGTCACGGCGAACAAGGAAGCGGCGCGATTCAAGTGATCGAAGCGGCGCGGGGGCAGCCTGCACACGCACGCGCGCGTCGCCGTCGAGCCGCCGACGTCCCAAATGTTGATCTCTGGCGGCTCGACGCATCCGGCAAACAGTCGGGAGAGCCTCGCTATCTGATTACACAACCACAACGGGACTTTTTTCGGACTTTTTAAACTCACCGGATCGAGCCTCCAGGAATTGGAACCAAACTCCGGTAAGAAACGTGGCATTTTTACAGTTGCTGCTGACAGGCTGCTGTCCTCTCCAGTGTAGATCACCCCAAACATAAAAAAAAGTTTTAATCTCATCGAAGACCGTCGGAGGTGCAGTTAAAACAACAACTGAACCCGGAAAACAAGCCAGAGACCCCTCCCTCTGCTACCCCCTAGTGTACGTCATCAGACGGTGTTCAGTGGTTCAGTGGGACCGTGACCAGCGGCCAAAAGGGGACGGCAGGCGCGTTTCGAGTTGTGCAGTGGGTAACCGGCATGAGGGAAGTGGGGCAAAAAGTGTGTGTGCTGGGTGAGTGGGGTCCTTCATGGTGCAGGTGACCCTCTTCCTGCATCTGGAAGTATATAGATGCCTGTGATGGTGGAAGACAAAAGTCGATCGGTGCATCTGGACAGCAAAGTGTTAACCCTTCACAAATTTGGTGCAGCAGGAGAAATGTGTGCGTGGCAGAGAGCAAGCAATCATGACAAGCTGCAGGAGGGAGCTTCCTCCTGCACTTGTGGGTTGCACACATGGTGCAAAACCATTTAAAATAATTTATTTTAAGTAAACAATCCATGGCTCATCCATCAATCAGCCAATTGTGTCATGTCCAATCGTGCTTTGAAAAAACCGCGATAGAGAGAAGCTGCTAAGTAGTGAGGGACTACTGTATATATAGACACTAACAAGGGGATAAACACAAACACCTGGTGAAGGACAACAGACGGCAGAGGTAGGAACTGATTATATGAGGCAGAGATGCTCACAAGTCATTTTTTGCAAGTCCAAGTCAAGTCTCAAGTCTCTGATCTCAAGTCCAAGTCAAGTCTCAAGTCTCTGATCTCAAGCCCAGGTCAAGTCCAAGTCAAGTCTCAAGTCATTGATCTCAAGTCCAAGTCAAGTCTCAAGTCTCTGATCTCAAGTCCAAGTCAAGTCCAAGTCAAGTCCCTAATATTTGAGTGACACCGTGAATGAATGTATGCTATTCATTCGCAAACAATGGACATTAAATGTCTCTCCTTTTAAAAATATCCAGGTTAACATTAGATTAACACACTGACGCTAAGCTTGTTTGTAGCAGCTGCTAACAACCTTTTAGGCAGTGACTGACTACACGTTACAGCTTATTTTTATCTGAATGTAGAGGCCAAAACATTACATTAAATGTCTCTCCTCAATTCAATTCAGTTCAGTTTATTTATACTGTATAGCTCCAAGTCACAACAGAAGTTGTCTCAGGGCACTGAACAGAAACAATCAAATGTAAAAATAATAAGTTAACAGAAACTTTAATATAAAAATAATGGTAACACTATTTATCTGAGGAGACTGCTTTGAGTTTAACTCCATGTTATAAAAAAGCTAAAGTAGTTAGCCATAGTTATTTCAGGATGAAATAATTTGAACTTCTGTTTGAATTTAATGCTATGAACTTTTTCCTTTTTTTTTACGCATGCGTATTGACAAAATACATCCCATCCTCACATGGCATCAAGTCTTCACGGGACACCGGTACTATGAATTTCTCACAGGGCAGAGAGCCAACATGGAGGACTCACAAACATATACAGTATTATTATTATTATTATTATACATATAATATTGTCCAGTGTCTGATGCTGCAGTCATGTTACTGAGCTCCCACTGATGGGCTAACCTGGTTCCACCAGCAGCAGCAGGATCCTCAGACAGAACAGCTGGTGGGATGTCCTGGTATCTGCAGCCCTCTCTCCATTTGTTTCTTCATGGACATGGAGCTGTGACATTATGTTGTGCCTCTTCCTCAGCAAAACGCTCCTCCAGTGGAGACTTTCTGGACAGACTGCAGGAAGTTCCTAAACAAACAACAGGTTTATCAGTATTATCAGTAAAAAGAGATTATTAAATCATTTTTAAGACTGAGAATGTATACAATTATTAGCTCTGTTGTTATTGCCTAACTAACCTATTCAATAATTCTTCAAACTGTGACATTCACTCATAATGGAATGAAAGAGAACATAAACAGAAATTATATAATAATGAAAACTAGAGACATTAAAACATTTTAAAAGACACAGAGAACTTTAAATGAATTAAGAATGTTAATAAGTGTTGGATTTGAGTGCAATGTAAGTGCAATCCATGGTTGAATTGAATCCACATCTGAAAAGGGATGCAACCTTTTCACAACATATGCTGTAACTGTTTTGTGGCACTCGGTTACACTGACGTATTTACCTTGGACAGTCACTGGTGAACACTGTGAAGCCATTTCAGGTCGTTTGTCTAAGAAAAAAAAACGAGCTAACGTTAGCATCGTGTTTGTATTTGAGCTGACTTACCGCTTTAAGCGGAGTATAACTTATTAGCTGCCTTAATGTTGGTATGAGATGTAGTTTATAGTTTATTTATTTACCTGATGGAGCCGAAGAGGTAGCGATCAGCGAAAAGTTCGGCGGAGCGTTTTGCAGACGGACCACTCTGTACTTCCGGTCGGATACGAAGCGAAAATAATCCGGTGGAGTGCGTCAAAGACGGGACACTATTTTACTTCTCCGCCCTCCTTTGCATGATAGAAAATTATTGCAAGTGCTGCACTGACCTGACTGGTCATTTTATTAAATTAGTACGCTATCGATAGCAGATGCACACTTCCGGTGGATTCTTCTTCGTTGGTTTTCGGTGGCGGCTACTTCCGGTCGGCTAACTAGCATCGAACATAGGAATCGCAAATTAATATTTTGAACGATTTCGGGAAAACCGCACAGTTAGTCCCGGTTCAGAACAATTCTCGATGCTCACGAGTCTCAAATGGCGAGTCCGAGTCGAGTTGGAAGTCTTTTGAATGCAAGTCCGAGTCGAGTTGGAAGTCTTTTGAATGCAAGTCCGAGTCGAGTCTGAAGTCTTTGTTTATGTGACTTAAGTGCGACTCGAGTCCGAGTCCCAAACTCGAGTCCCCATCTCTGATATGAGGGAGAAACACTGAGGAGGGCAGGGGCAGAAGACACAAGGGTCATAACTAGGGTTGGGCATAGTTTGAATTTGAGCGATTCCAGTTCCTATTCGGATTCTTCGTTTCGATTCCGATTCTTTTCGAATCTCGATTCCGATTCTTTTTGTAGGCAGGGTTAAAAAAAGACATGTCAATTCAATTCAGTTTATTTATACTCTATCGCCAAGTCACAACAGAAGTCGTCTTAGGGCACTGAACAGAAACAATCAAATATAAAAATAATAAGTTAACAGAAACTTTCATATTAAAATAATAAGTTAACACTATTTATCTGAGGAGACTACGTTGAGTTTAACTCCATCAAGTTATAAATTAGCTACAGTAGTTAGGCAGAGTTCTTTCAGGATGAAATAATTTGAACTTCTGTTTGAATTTTAATGCCATGAACTTTTTCCTTTGTGTTAAATTCACTATGAATTTCTCACAGGGTTATTTTCAACTAGTATATAAATATCAAACTTACGAACTTCAATATATTATGAATTTTCTTTTTGCAAGGGTACACTTTTACAAGAGAGCTTTATGTATGAAAACCTCATGGAAACATATTTCCACATGTCCAGTGTGTGATGCTGCAGCCATGTTACTGAGCTCTCACTGATGGGCTAAGCTGCTGCAGAATAATAAACAAAATTACAGTATTATTATAAAAAGAGCAACTTGTACAATCCAGTCCAGGTTAGCAGCAGGTACAGTATAAAACCAGAAACAGTTCTTGTTGAGGAAAATGATCATATCTGCTTCTCAGGCAGTATGTGTGAGTGTTCTGGACAGACAGTGTCTCCTGCAGTGGACAACATGCTTGCTGGCTGTGGAAGAAGTTTGAACACAAATATGAGAATGCAAGATCTGACATTAAAGGATAAGTCTTATATTGGTTCCACCAGCAGCAGCAGGGTCATCAGACAGAACGGCTGGTGGAATGTCCTGGTACATCTGCAACCCTCTCTCCATTTGTTTCTTCATGGACATGGAGCTGTGACATTATGTTATGTGCCTCTTCCTCAGCAAAAAGCTCCTCCAGTGGAGACTTTCTGGACAGACTGAAGGGAGGTGGTTCCTAAACAAACAACAGGTTCATCAGTATTATCAGTAAAAAGTGATTATTAAATCATTATTAAGATTGAGAATGTATATAATTTCAGCTTTCATACACTTACACTCTCCTCCTCATCCTCCACTCCCTCAATCTCAGGCCTTTCCTCAGACTGCATGGTGACCCCATCATCTCCACAGTCTTCCTCTGTTGACCACAAAGAACATTAATAGGATTTAGATTTCAGATTTTAATAGCAGAAAGGACAGTTGTGCATGAATGACATTTCACTTGCTCTATCATCTTTCTCTGGATCTGCTCCCAGACACATCAACATCATCCATTTTCTTTTTAAAGTGCAGAGCAGTTCTTCTCCACCTTATAACAAGGTGGGATTAACTTGTTTGACAAGTGGTCCATGGTAGGTAGATGTGTACTTGGGTTGATGGTTTTCACCATGTCCCTGCAAACATATAAACAAACATGTCCCTGTTAATTGTAACGTTAGTTGGACAATTATTAGCTCTGTTGTTATTGCCTAACTAACCTAAATGTTGGTGACTCCACATCTGAAAAGGGATGCAACCTTTTCACAACATATGCTGTAACTGTTCTGTGTCTCTCTTCATTCAGTTACACTGATGTATTTCTCTTGGACACTATGGTGAACTCCATTGAGCCAAGCTAATATTATTAGCCATTTCAGGTCGTTTGTCTAAGAAAAAAATATGAGCTAACGTTAGTATCGTGCTTGTATTTGAGCTGACTTACCGCTGTAAGTGGAGTATAACTTGTTAGCTGCCTTAATGTTGGTATGAGACGTAGTTTATAGTTTTATTTACCTGATGGAGCCGGACAAGGAAGCAGTGAAAAGTCCGGCGGAGCGTTTTGAAGACAGACCACACTTCTGGTCGGACATGGACGAAGCGAAAATAATCCGGCGGAGCGCGTCAAAGACGGGACACTTTTTTACTTCTCCACCCTCCTTTGCATGATAGAAAATTATTGCAAGTGCTGCACTGAGGTGACTGGTGATTTTATTAAAGTTAAGCCACGCTTTCGACAGCAGCTGCACACTTCTGATGGATTCTTCTTTGTTGGTTTTCGGTTGCAAATTCTTCTTCGGCGTTGGCGGCTACTTCCGGTCGGCGGACTAGCATCAAAAATAGGAATTGAAAATACATATTTTGAACGATTCCGGGAAAACCGGACAGTTAGTCCCGGTTCCGAATGATTCTCGATGCCCACCTAGTCACAACACACACACAGATCCTCTCATACTGATGAAAGGCAAAAACAGATAATAATATTTTGAAACATCTTTTGGCAAAATAACTCCTATTTTATCAAAAAAGGCGTTCAATACAAGATCAACTGGACTTTATTTGTTGCAGAAAACGTTTCACCCTTTATACAAAAGGCTTTTTCAATTCAGGAAAATTGAGGAATTCAGGAAAATTCAGCCTGAATTGAAAAAGCCTTTTGGATAAAGGGTGAAACGTTTTCTGCAACAAATAAAGTCCAGTTGATCTTGTATTGAACGCCTTTTTTGATTTTATCATGTCCTGGACGACTGAGAATCGTCACCAACTCCTATTTTACGCAATAAATTTAATTGAAATTTACAAAAAGGTAAGGTAGAAAGAGAGACTGGTTATCTGCCACCTGGACTTGATCCTGGGTTGATGTCAAAATCTTTAAGAGATCTTCTCAGAGATCTGAAGCCCTGCCTCTATCGTACCTTGTACCCTGGAGTCAGGGCTGCCCCTTCCCTCCATTCCTAATTGTGGTGTTCATGGACATGATCTGAAGGTGCAGCTGTGGAAAGGAGAGTGTCTGCTTGGACTCCTCAGGGACTCATTCATACTTTTTGCAGATGATGTGGTTCTGTTGGCATTTTCAAGTCATGACCTTCAGCATGCACTGGGACGGTTCAAGTGCAAGTATGAAGTGGATGGGATGAGTTATCTCCTCTAGGTCTTTTTCATAGAACATCTTATGTCCACAAAGTGACATGTTTGATCAAAGTCCAGTATTTAACAATATTTGCTTACATAATTTCTTTGGTCTGGCTTATTAAAACCAGGAAGTTTCAGGTTGGGGATGAGTCACTGCCTCAAGTGAAGGACCATTGTACAAAGCCTTACTTTTAGCTTTTGGCTGCCCTTTATTTAGTTAACTTTTAGCTTGCCTTCTGCTTCTTTTACTTTGTAGCTTCTAACAGTCAGCCCACCATGTGTCGTTGTGTCCCTGGGCAAGACACTTAACCCCGAGTTGCTCCCGGTAGGTCTGGATGGCGCCTTGCAAGGCAGGCTACCACTACCGGTGTATGAATGTGTGAATGAATGGGTGGATGGCTGGTATTGTAAAGCGCTTTGGGGCTCCTCACAGGGGGCTGGAAAGCGCTATATAAATAAGCTCCATTTACCATTTACCATTTACCATTTTGATACTTTCAACTTTTCCCTAGTGTCCCAACACAAAGTTTGTAGTTTTCTCTTTATGTACTCTTCTGTTCTGGTTTGATTTTTAACAACGCTGTTTCGGCTTCGTCATCAGATTTCAGCTGTCATTCAGCACTGTCACTCACATTGAATCTTTCTGTGAAAATATAGTTTTCTAAGTAAAAGCCCGGTTCTAGCACTTTAAAAGGAAAATTGCTCTGCACTGAGGAGACAAGAAGTGCTGCAAAATGATGTATCCTACCAACAAGAGCAGCTGAGAGCATCATCCATTAGAGGCTTCCTTTTAGGTGCAGGTAGTGGGGGAGGTGGGGTCATCAGTCAGTGTCTGGTTTACACCTCTCTCTCTCTGTGTTCCAGGCAGGACTGGTCTGACTTCTGAGGGTCACATTATTGATCAAGGCCTTTAATGGGAGCTCTTGACCTGTGCCTCAGTTTAAAAGCTGTAAAGAAAGCCCCACTCCAATCTAACATTTTCCACTGTGGTGCTCTAGAGGTGTTGGATATCTGCACTTTGTCAGCATGTTTAGACCATAATCTATGGTTTAGACTGGGAGCTGCGGCTGATATGGCAAGATTGGCTCACCATCATTAGTTTAAAGAACGTTTACAATACCTAAACAAGGCACCACAGAAACATATCAGAATGTTCCTTCTTAATGTCATGTTGTAAGTGAAGCTCACCATTTAAGCTGAACATTAGCTGGCTAAACTAATGCAAAGTACTTACAGAACTCTTCCGCCTAGTCTTGTGACAGGCACAAAAATGCTTGTCTACTGTAAATATTAGGGCTGAGGAATATTTCAGCCTGTCAAAACAAAATTGTGAAGTAGATTTAATATCCTTAATCTTTAGGTGATTGCTGAAAATAGATTATTCATGCAACATGCATTAGATATGTTTAATCTTTTAAGGTTTGATTTACATACAAGGATCAGCTGGTATAGCTGCCGCCTCTCTGCAAGAAGGTTGCCAGATTGAATCCCAGTCTGAGGCTTTTCTGGGTAGGGTTTGGATGGCTGGATGGATGGAAATGTGCTGCTGACCTCTTGGCCAGGCCATCCTTGGAAAAGAGATCTTGACCTCAGTGAAGATGTTGATGACGACTTTTGTCTACACACAAATTGAATCTGTGGATTTTACAGATGAAATTGGTGTAATGGTAACTGAAAGTCATTCACCACACATACAAAGTACTTGACACATAAATGGTAAATGGACTCTATTCATATTAGGGATGTACGATCCACTTTATTTCCGATCCGATACTTAAATCTGGATATCGGACGAAACCGATCCAGTTCCGATATCCTCATCATCATTGATTTTATATGAGGCTGTAATAATCTCCTCTCAAGTACAATTTGTACACATATATGCATGCATGTCCAAAAAGGCAACTTGAGGTAAGTTTTATTAATGTTGGATAAGTTTCAAAGTTACAATCAGCGGCGGCTGGTCATTTTTTTCATGGGGTGGTGGGGCATATTGTGGTCATGAAATAGGTACTACCTCAGAAGAGAAAAAAACACTTCTTTTTAAACTTGATACACAATTATATTTGTCCATGAATAAATCCAATCAGCTACTTACAAGCATGTTTTAAAGACATAAAAATCTGGATTACCCTAAATGTTCTGATTTTAAACACAGACAAGACTGAGGTTTTAAAAGTAGTTTTTGGACCTGAGCATCTTAGGAATTATTTTTTCAGTCTTTCATCCTACTTAGATGACATTAATCTGGCCTCCAGTTCTAATGTTAAAAATCTTGGTGTTATTTTTGATCAGGACATTTCTTTTATCCCCCACAGTAAAAACGTTACTAGAACCACCTTACTCCACCTGCGTAAATCACTAAAATTAGAAACATCTAAAAATGATGCAGAAAAACCGGCTCATGCATTTGCCGTGTCTAGACTGGACTATTGCAATGGTTTGTTAGCTGGGTGTACAATTACCGGTACTTCTTTAAAACTTTTTAAAAAAGGAACTAAACCCTTGGCTTATGGATAATTCTTGCTTTTTTGTAGTATTCAGAGTTTATTGTGGTTCGCACCACATGTGGTGGAACTAAATTACCATATTTTCCGGTGTATAGGCCTGCGACCTATACTCAGGTACGACCTATATATGGCTTGTTATCACTTTCGGTGAAACACATTTTTAAATCCAGCTCATTTCACAATTACGTTCATTTATTAAGGAAAAGTTCAGCTCAGACACATATTTGCTATAATTTTTATCAAACAAATAATTGTTTTTAAGTGTTAATCTTCTTAAAAGCCTTGCTGTGCACTCCTGTGGCAGACATTTGCAGCAGAGCTAAACGTAGGTGCGACCTATACACCAGTGCGACCTATCTAGGGATTTTTCCAATCTATTGGTGATAATTGGACAATGCGACCTATACACAGGTGTGACCTATACACCAGAAAATACTCTATGTACACAGGGTCCCAGTTACATCCAGCAGTATAAACTGTTTAATTTTTTCAAAGATGTGTAGAAGTATGCATATGTTTGTACAGTATACTGTAAAGTAAGTTTGATCATGTTTTTATTTGTATATATCAGGTGTATTCATTTGTAACTGTCATTAATAAAACATGGTTCATCTTCACCTTGTTTGAGGCATCGGTGTGAAGAGAGAATGGCAGTGGACTGCTTCCACTTTTCAATTTTTGGACCACTTCTATTACATTCTGTTATCATTATTATAGTAATACAAGTCCATAATATAAATAGAATCAAGCTAATTTTTTGTAACGTTCTCTTAAATATTCCTAAAATTAAAGGTCCTAATATTGCACCTTAGCATATATAGCATTTCACCATATAAATGTACCTTAAATGTTTCAATGTTAATAGGAGCTAGTTACTTGCAAGAGGCTTTGTTTTCATTCTCCAGATCAATACAGTGTTTTTTTTATAAGCAAATTCAAATAAATGTAGCCATCAGAGTCCAATACAATAACCTGGAGGCTAGCGCTAGCATGCTAACTCCACAAACAAACAAAGAAAAAACTAACTCACCAGTTTCCACTTGCAGTCAGCTGAAGTTTTTTTTTCCCAAACAGAGCCATCTAAAAGTTGAGAGGCATATCAGTCAGAAATGGTAATATAATAATATAAGTACTAAATAAAGGCTAGAATTCAAAAAGGCGTTCAATACAAGATCAACTGGACTTTATTTGTAACAGAAAACGTTTCGACTCCCATCCGGGAGGCTTTCTCAATTCCATGAACAACTGTGCGAAGTTTGGAGTTATAACAGAACCACGCAGCATCATGTGTAAGTTTCAAGCTGAGGTAACACATACATGTAAATTGACAGATCACACCTCAACAGTAGGGGGTTCCCTTGAGGTCTCTGACAGAAGACACAATACTGTATGTAAATTGACAACAAACAACTCCCAACCAACAAACAGAGGCTTCTCAAAGAAATTTGTTAGTCTAATTTACAGACAAGACCATTAGACAAGACCAAATTGCACCTCGTTCCCTTCCTTCAGGGAACATGAGTTATGGTGCATAACTTTCAGTTTTGAGTTTTCTGAGGTATCTGTGGCAACCATCTTGAACCAAAATGGCTCCAAAAGTTATTTTGTTCAGAGACCTCTTCACTCTAGGTCATGTGACCACACTGTGGCAGTTAGAGGTTGTTAATTCTCTGTATTTTTCAATGAGAAAAATATTGTCTTTGTTTGCCAATTACATCCAATAAAAGTAACAGCACACATCACGTTGCCGAGCCAGTCGTTATAACATTTGTGGAGCTAAACTTTGTGGTTCGGGCCGCATTAAAGTTGATAGAAGAGCAAGACCCTTTGCAGGTGGATAACTGCTGGCTTCATACCATTTCATGAGTTTGCAAAATATCTACCATACTCACAACCACTAGACATAGTTTATTGGAAATGTCTAGAGCATGATGTCCTGTGTACATGATCTCGTTTCATCACATGTACCACATGTGATGCGAATGACAATAAAGAATCTCTGACTCTTTGACTCTGACAATCATTGAATGTACATCTTGTACTTAATAACTTTTGGAGCCAGCCAAATTTAGGATAGTTGGCACAACTACGGGACAGAAAAAACAGGTAATGTCTATAACTCTGCCAATTTCACAAGTACTGTATTGAAGTAAAATTTGGCATGTTTGTGATTGAGAATGATCTCCAAAATGTCTTTCAAGCACTACACATTACATCAGATCATTTCCTAAAGCCTTAGCGATAACTGTTAGTGTATACCCATTTTGTCTATTAGCAAAGCGTTTTAACAACCACTAGATAAAACTTTTAGAAAGTAATCACTGAGTATAAATAAACACTGTTCCTAATATATATTTGACTTGGTAATGTTCATTCCACTGTGGAAGGTTTCAAATGATGTGTTGAGTGATCATAATAACAAGTGTAATTACAGACTCCATACAAATGTTTCAGTCCATGAATACATCATGGACTTCACCATCAGACTGGCTCAAATCTGATATAAGGTAAACATAACCTTAAAAATAATCCTAGTGATGAAAAGTTCAGTGTAGAGCTCAATTTTTTTGTTTTGAAAATACTTTATATACACATGCCATGTTTAAGGAATAGGCAAAATATTTATTGATTTCAGAAATGTAAAAAGCTCACTAAATTTAAAGTCACAGTTCTTTGCACGTGAAGAATTTCAGTTTTCAGATGTAATAATTGGTGTTTCAAGAATATTCGTAGATATGCACATCAGTCATGTTTTACATTATGCTTTTAGACCTCTCCGCATGCCTTTGATACTGTGGACCACAACATCTTGCTGTCACATGCTGGTGAAGATTCTCAGTCGTCCAGGACATGATAAAATCAAAAAAGGCGTTCAATACAGGATCAACTGGACTTTATTTGTTGCAGAAAACGTTTCAACCTTTATCCAAAAGGCTTTTTCAATCTTGCTGTCACGACTTGAGCAGGTGGTTGGTATCAAAGGCACAGTTTTATCATGGTTTAGATCCTACCTAGCCTGGTTTAAACCAGACCCTTGTCCTTCACTTCGCTTCGTACTAGGGTCTGGACTTTTCCCATTGAAAAACGTTTCTTGCTGGAGGCGTGGCCTCTGCTTAGGAACAAAACCATTGGATATTTTGAACAGGGAAAGCATTCTGCTCCCTCCCCTCAGAGCCACCCCCCGTGCTCTGGTGAACTTGACTGACAGCTGCTCCGCCTCTTGCAGCGTTTCTCTCGCTGCGCAAATTCTGTGTTTATATGTTATAAAACGTTTTAATACAATAAAATCAAACCATGGAT
This sequence comes from Garcialebias charrua, assembly GCA_038048925.1. Classification (NCBI taxonomy): domain Eukaryota; kingdom Metazoa; phylum Chordata; class Actinopteri; order Cyprinodontiformes; family Rivulidae; genus Garcialebias; species Garcialebias charrua. Next base: position 44,904 of record JBBPBX010009941.1, read on the forward strand.
CGCTGGTCCAGCTCACCAAAACACCAGAAAATCTGATGGGACTCGGTCAGCAACTAAAACCCGAGTTTAATTCTCGTGACAACCTGAGGCATTTCCGTGTTCATTTTACTCAGCAGGAGGGTGGAGGAGAAGGAGGACGAGGGAGCGATTACTTAACTTTTGGGAAAAAACAAAACAAAAGAAAACTCCAGATAAGGGATTAAGAAGGGGAAATTAATAAATTTGTGTCACATATAAAACAATCCTGCATCGCTTTGCATCGCTTTGAATGAGAACATGCCGCTGCTCGCTGACTGAGCGCTGGCAGAGCCCTTTTATAGGGCTCTGCGCGCTGGGACTGGTGGGGGCGTGGGTTAGGGTCCAAAACTCCACCCCTTCTGTTCTCTGATTGGTCCGAACAAAAATCTACCGGAGAAATCCTTGTGGGTGGGTGCAGTCCCAGACTGTGCAGTGAAGGGAAATGAGAATTGAGCGGAGCTGTGCAGGAAGGCGAGGGCCAGGCTAGATCCTACCTGACTGACAGGAGTTTTCTGTTCACTTAGGAAAATGTTCTTCATCTCCAGCTCCTTTGATCTGTGGAGTCCCTCAAGGGTCTATTTTAGGTCCACTGCTTTTTAATTTGTACATGTTGCCTTTGGGGTCCATTTTTAGAAAACACAATATTCCTTTTCGCTGCTTTGCTGATGATACCAAGTTATATCTTCCAATTGAGTCAGACAGGGTCACTCCACTGGATCCACTATTGAACTTTCTACGACACATTAAAATCTGGTTAAAACTACATTTTCTAAATCTAAATGAACATAGAACGGAAGTCATCAGCTTTGGTAAATGTAACACCCTAAATGTTCTTGGCCCCTTGGCTTCATACAGCCACTCCAATGTCAAGAATCTGGGAGTTATTTTTGATAGTGCTTTTAAATTAGACAAACAGATAAATGCTGTTATTTAATCCGGTTTCTTCCAGCTAAGACTCATTGCCAAGAGTCTTGTCTCTCTTTCAGAGACCTTGAAAAGGTTATTCACACTTTTATTACATCTCACTTGGACTATTGTAATTCACTGTATGTTGGTTTAGACAAATCATCTTTGCATCATTTACAATCTGTCCAGAAAACAGCAGCTCGTCTTTTAACTTCAACTAAAAAATGTGAACATATAACCCCTGTCCTTGCTTCTCTTCACTGGCTCCCTGTCCACTATTGGATTGATTTTAAGATTTTATTGCTTGTTTTTAAAATCTTAAAAGGTCTGGCCCCGTCATATTTATGTGATCTTATCAATATCTACACTCCAGTAAGAGCACTCCCGTCCACCAACCAGTTCCACTTAGATGTCCCCAGATCCAGAATGAAATCCAGAGGTGATCAAGCTTTTGCTCCAAAGTTGTGGAACAGTTTACCTGAGAATTTATAGACCGCTCAGACTGTTGAGACTTTTAAATCTTTGCTCAAGACTCATCTGTTTTACTTGGCATTTGATCCTTGCAGAGTCTGAGAACAAATTTTGAGCAGATTTTATTATTGTTGTGTATTTACTGTTAACTTTATTATGTTTCAGTGGCACTAGATGCATTTTACTCTGTTATTTTATTTTATTTTTTAACTGTACAGCACTTTGGTTGGCTTTGGTTGTTTTTATGTGCTATATAAATAAAATTGACATTCACATTTACATTGACATTGACATGTTTTTATTGCCGGATGACAAAGTAATAATAGTTTTGCCTGTGTTTGTTTTTCTGTTGGTAAAATATTTCCTGAAACACTGGATGGCTTTTAAGTCACCTTACTCCTAGGGGCTCTACTGTATAAATTATTGTGGGTACAACTTCCTGTCAAACAGGAAGTAGCAGTAAACACTGGCCAACCATGGTAGCGGAGCACATACCACAGTTTATTTGAAAATAATTAGCATTCAGTTAAGCAAATAAAATGCCGTTTTTTTTTTAAACTTTTATTTAAAATCATAAAGTTTACTAAAAGTCTTATGGAGTTCAGGGACCTGTTGTGTTCAAGTCTGCAGGAACAACCAGACCAAACTAAATCAGTGGCTACAAAAACAGAGTTCTGAACATGGACCCAAAACAAAAAAGTGTTCCTGTGAAAAGAGGTATAGTTTCCATCTCCTACCTACAGATGAGGAATTAAGAAGAATGTGGCTGAAAAATGTGAACTTGAAGAGACCACCCAAAACACTATGTGTGTTCATTTCACTTTGTTGACAAACGGCCAGTGGAGAAAAACCTGCATCCTACTTTGTGGTTGGACTACAATAAACCACCTGAGCAGAGACACCGGATTCATTCAACCTTTATTTATACAGGTTAATCCCATTGAAGCTCGGGGACTCCTTTACAAGAAAGATCTGATTTTAACAAAGAATTAGGATGAGAATGAGAATGAGGATGAAGAAGCTCCTCGATATGGTGCTGGAAGCTCCTCGATATGGTGCTGGAAGAACAACGGGTGCTGAATAGAATCCGCTGGTCTGCTGGCCTCCAGCCTGCATTCTCAGCACCACCTCCAGAGAGTCCAGTTCATTTGAGGAAGCAGCAGAACCTGGATGACAGCCCACTTCCTTGTCTCCAGGTAGATATCAGTTGTAAAGAATCGTCTGCTTCATGCATTCCAGTGAGGGTACAGGAGGACATATTTTGATCCTCCTCTTCATGTCGCTCTAGAAACTTAAGAAGGTTCCGAGCCTTCACCAGAGGGTCCTATGTCTGCTGCAGTCCCTGCATTCTCTAAGCCTGTTGCAGATCCTCTGGCCTTCACTGCAGCTATGGCTTGATCTTGGTACCGACCACTCCTCCTATCGTTCCTACTCCAGCTGATCCCCCTGAGCTCTTGACTTCAGCTATGGTCCTGGAGCTGGCTACTATGGCTTCATCAGTGGCCTCTTTTCCTGATCATCCACCAGAGCTCCCGCCTGATGATGGAAGTTCTCCCAGCCACCCGCCCTGGACTCTGTGCTACCTATGGACAGTCTCCTGACCATTTGGACATTTTCCTATTCCTTGTGTGTGTTTAGTAGTTACAAGGTACTCTCGGAGACAGGCTTAACTTGTGACATGTGAAAGGTAGGATGAATTTTCATGGCACTGGGGAGCTGGAGACATATTGCAGAGGGGTTGATGATCTTAGTAATGGAAAAGGGGCCAATGAACCAGGGTGCCATCTTCCAAGGGGTGTCTTTCAGGTGAATGTCTCTAGTAGAGAGCCAAACTCTCTGACCCACCTGGTAAGATGGTGCAATGGATCGGTGACGGTCAGCAAATCTCATGTTCTGCTCTGCTGTGTGAAGTAGCGCCACCTTCGCTTGTTGCCATACACGTTGGCAGCAACAGAAGTGATACTGGACCGATGGCACTGATATATCCATCTCCTGACAGGGGAAGAGTGGAAGAAGATAACCCAGGGAGGCTTCAAAAAGTGACTTATCTGTGGCCATAGATCTGTGCGAATTGTGGACGTATTCGACCCAGATCAAATGCTGGCTCCAGGCCGATGGGTTACGCGCTACATCTCAGGGTGGTCTCGAGCTCCTGATTGTACCACTCAGCTTGGCCATTAGATTGTGGATGGTAGCCAGAAGTGAGAATGGTGGATGCCCTTAGGGTATTACAAAAACAGCAGCAAACCTGGGAGATGAATTGGGGGCCTCTGTCTGACACCATGTCTGAAGGGATTCCATGGATACAGAACAAGTGCTAGACGAGGAGTTGAGCCATCTCCATAGCAGATGGTAGTTTGGGTAGAGGCAGGAAATTAGCTGCTTTTGAGAACCTGTTGATGACAGTGAGGATGGTAGTGTTACCTTCGGACGGAGACAGACCAGTGACAAAATCCACAGCGATGTGAGACCATGGTCGGCTGGGCGTGGACAAAGGTTGTAAGAGACCGGCAATGGGTTTCCTGTTTTGTTCCTAGCACATGTGGGACAAGCTGCAACAAATTTCTTCACATCATGCGAGAGGGTAGGCCACCAGAAGTGAGTCTTGGTTAGAGACAGCATGCGGGAAATGCCGGGGTGACACGAGAGTTTATTCATATGCACCCACTGGAGTACCTTGGATCTTAGAGAAGAGAGGACAAAGAGGGTACCAGGGGGTCCCGTGCCAGGATCCGGTTTAAACTTGTGGGCTTCACGAACCTCCTTAACAATGGGTCAGGTGAGTGCTCCGACAATGCATACCGGGGGAATGATGCTCTCATCAGAATCAGGAACATCTGGAGGAGAAAACGGGTGGGAAAGTGCATCGGGTTTCACATTCTTTGAATCAGGTCTGAATGTCAATGTGTAATTAAAATGGTTGAAAAATAGTGACTAGCATACCTGCCTGGGGGTCAACTGTTTAGCGTCTCTCAGGTATGTGAGGTTTTTGTGGTCAGTCCAAATAAGAAAAGGAATTTCTGTGCCTTCAAGCCAATGGTGCCACTCCTCCAAGGCTAGTTTAATGGCTAATAATTCCCTATTGCCCACATCATAATTTATTTCTGCTTGCGATAAGCGACAGGAGTCATGGGTGTACTTTATTGTCCTTGGGAGACCTCTGGGATAACACTGCACCTACCGTGGTGTCAGAAGCGTCTACCTCAATAATGAATTGACGAGTTGGGATGGCAGAGGATGGGTGTAGATGAAAAAAGTAGTTTTAGCTTACCAAAAGCAGTGTCGGCTTCGGGGTTCCATTTGAAAGTTCTGTTGGTGGAGGTAAGCTAGGATAAGGGTGAGGCGATGTGTCTGTAGTCCATAATGAAGCGTATATAGAAGTTTGCAAAGCCAAGAAAACGTTGCAACTGTTTTCTGGTCTCAGGGATCGGCCACTCCACCACTGCCTTAATTTTTTCGGGGTCCGTCCTGTAGTGCCCCTCCCCAAAGATAAATCCCAAAAAGGAAACAGATGAGGCATGAAAATCACATTTCTTTCCTTTTACAAAAAGTTGGTTCTCATACAACCTCTGGAGAACAGTTCTGACTTGTGTGATATGTTTGGTTTTATCTTTGGAATAAATAAGGAATATCATCTAGGTATACAACATGAAATCCCCGATAAAGTCTCTTAACATTTCATTAACAAGTGCCTAGAATACTGCGGGAGCGTTGGTGAGGCTGAAAGGCATAACAAGGTATTTGAAGTGTCCCAGTGGGATACGGAAAGCAGTCTTCCATTTGTCACCATGCTTAATACGTACGAGATGATATGTGTTTCTCAGATAGAGTTAGGTAAAAATGGTACCGGTTTGTAGCTGTTCGTGAATAGAGTCAATCAGTGGCAACGGATACTTGTTCTTTATTATGTTGTTAAGACCCCAGTAATCAATACAAGGGTGCAATGTCTTGTCCTTCTTAGAAACAAAGAAGAACCCTGCTCCCACTGGAGAAGTAGATGGGCGAATTATTCCAGAGTCCAGAGACTCCTCAATGTAGTTCTTCATGGAGTCACGTTCAGGACCGGAACAGTTGTATAGGCGACTGGCTGGCAGAGGTGCTCCAGGGAGGAGATTGATGGAGCAGTCATAAGGGTAATGAGGAGGAAGAGAGAGAGCCTTTTGTTTGCAGAACACAGGGACCAGATCATGATATTCGGGGGGAATAGTGGAGAGATCAATGTCCTCAATGTTCTGTTCACTTATTGATGGGTTGGATTTGCCAGAGCGAAGACAGTGTTTTAATCACCTGTCGCTCCATCTCTCTACCCGTCCGAACTCCCAATTAATATGAGGATTATGATTCCTTAGCCAAGGATAGCCTAAGATTAGCTGAGTGTTAGGTGAATTAAATACAAAGGAGTTAATGTGGTGGTTGCCGGATGTAATCAAATGCAAGTCTGCAGTTTTAAAGCGTATCTGGGCTAGGGCTTCCCCAGTAACTCCAGCTAGGGAAACTGACTCAATCTCGAGGATGGGAAGAGATCATTCTTGGACCAAGTCCTGACTGATTACATTTTATTCGGCACCCAAATCTATTAAGGCAGAGACAGGGAACCGGCTTTGGTTAATTTAAATGACTGTAGGTAAGATAAGTCTACGGAGAGGAGTAAACGAGGAAGTGCCCACCAGTAACTCCCTCTTTACTGGCGGGCATTTTCGTTTTCCCCAAAAAGAACAAGAGGCAATGAAGTGCCATCCTTCCCATAGTAAATGCAAAGATTTGACTCTACACGTCTTTGTCTCTCAACTGACGTTCAACAAGTTCGCCCAACCTGCATGGGTTCAGATTCGGGCAAAGCTAAGAGAGAAGCAGGAACAGGAGCTTGGAAACTCTGGGACTTGTAGTTCTCAGGATTGAACTTGTAGTTGCGAGCCCCACCTGGTGACGCTGAGAGACCGGAAGTGGCAGCTCTCTGGGAATTGTATTCCCGCTCTCTGCGGCATTCCCGGAAGCATTCATCGAGGGAAATAGCTAGGTTAATTAATACATCCAAACTAGGCGGTTCATCTCTTGCTGCGATTTGATCCTTAATGTACTCAGATAATGAATTTAGAAATGTACCTTGTAACGCTCTCTCATTCCATCTTGTTTGTGTGACGAGAATGTGGAGCTCGAGGGCGTGTTCGCATACTAGTCATCGGCCCTGACGTAATCCCAACAAACGTTTCTCGGCATTAGGTTGTTGTAACGGCTGGTTGAAAATCCTGCAAAACTCGTTGAGAAGGAGGTTGAACGAAACAGAATCCATGTCATGGTGGTGTAAAAAAGAAGTCACACACTGGAGAGCATTACCTTTTAATTGACTGGTGAAGTAAGTGATCTTGGCTATGTCCGTAGAGTAGAGTTGAGGAGCTCCCTTGAAGGCAAGTTTACATTGAAGCAGGAAGCCTTCACATTGAACAGGATCCCCAGAGAAAAGTTATGGCTTAACAAACAATTGTTGGTTGGAAGAGTCATTTACAGAACTGATGTTAGTACTCAGAGTCAGAGTCAGAGTCAGAGAGTCTTTATTGTCATTTGCACCGCATGTGGTACATGAGATGAAAACGAGATTATGTACACGAGGTCCCAGTTACATCCAACAACAATGAAAGAGAAAAACAGTAATAACATCTAGAACTAACTAAGAAAAACATCAACTAGTAATACACTAAGCCTAATATAGTGGGAATAAACAGCAGCACGAACATGAGTTTGTATGAGCAGATGGTCACAGATGAATACAGCAACAAGAAAACAGATCAGCATCAGCATGATGTGATATTTTGCAGTGTTTATTTTTTATTTTATTTATTCATGAGTCTAACAGCCTCAGGGTAGAAGCTGTTCCTCAGTCTAGTGGTTCTACATTTGATGCTCCTCAACCTCCGTCCTGAGGGGAGTGGGGCAAAGAGTGAGTGTGCTGGGTGAGTGAGGTCTTTCATGATGCAGGTGGCTCTTTTCCTGCATCTGGAGGTGTAAATGTCTGTGATGGTGGGGAGACTGACTCCAACAGACTTCTGTGCAGCCTTCACCACTCTCTGTAGAGCTTTCCTCTCTTCAACTGTGCAGCCTCCATGCCACACGTTGATGCTGGAGCACAGGATGCTCTCCACTGCACACCTGTAGAACGAGGTGAGAACTGGGCTGCTCAGACCAGCACGTCTCAGCCGTCTGAGGAAGTAGAGTCTCTGATGACCTTTCTTGATCAGGCTGGTGGTGTTGTTGCTCCAGCTGAGGTTATCATTCAAGTGTACACCCAAGTATTTGTAGCTGGAGACCACTTCCACTGCAGACCCACCTATTTTCAGTGGGGCATGGGTGTGTTTGTTCCTTCTGAAGTCCACAATCATCTCCTTTGTCTTCTTCACATTCATGTGAAGATTGTTCTCTTTGCACCAGCTCTCCAGGTGTTCCACCTCCTGTCTGTAGCTGGACTCATCATTGTTTGTAATGCATCCCACCACCGCTGTATCATCTGCAAACTTAACAATATGACAGCCTGGAAGTGTGGCTGTACAATCATATGTGAGCAGAGTGAACAGAAGGGGGCTCAGCACACATCCCTGAGGAGAGCCAGTGCTAAGGGTTATGGTGGAGGAGGAGAAGTTGTGGATCTTCACGGACTGTGGTCTGTCTGTTAAGAAGTCTAGTACCCAGTTACAAATAGAGGGGCTTAGTCCAAGTGTAGATAGTTTGTCTATCAGAGTTTGGGGGATCATGGTGTTGAAGGCAGATGTGAAGTCCACAAAGAGCAGACGCACGTATGAGTCCTTCTGATCCAGGTGGGTGAGAGCAGTGTGGACCACGGAAGAAATGGCGTCCTCTGTTGATCGGTTCTCACGGTATGCGTATTGATGAGGGTCCTCGTTGATGTTGACGGTTGCCTTGATGTGGGACATGACCAGTTTCTCAAAACATTTAGCGACTATCGGGGTGAGGGCCACCGGTCTATAGTCATTCAGACCAGTCACTGTGGAGCTCTTTGGGACTGGGATGATGGTCGCGGTCTTCAGGCAGGTGGGAACTAACTCCAGTGCAAGTGAGGTGGTGAAGATGTCAGCCAGCACCTCACAGAGCTGGTCCGCACATTCCTTCAGAACTTTCCCTGGGATGTTGTCTGGTCCGGTTGCTTTATGAGGATTAATCTTTCTGAGACTGCCTCTCACTTCTGCTGCGGACACCCTGAGATGCTCTTCATCTGGTGATGAGGTGAGTCTGGTGCTAGCAGGTCTGTTTGGATCATCAAAACGTGCATAAAACTTATTGAGGGCATCAGGCAGAGATGGGTCCCTGGGGCATTGTTTGTTTTTGCCTTTGTAATCTGTTATGCATTTAATACCCTTCCACATGCTCCGTGGGTCTTGTGAGGTGAACTGTCCCTCGATCCTCTGTGCATACGTGGCCTTGGCCTTCTTAATGCCATCCTTCAGTTCATTCCTGCTTTTCCTCAGCTCCACTTTATCTCCTGACTTGAATGCAGTGTCTCTGGCTGCTAACAAGGCGTGAACTTCTCTATTTAACCAGGGTTTCCGGTTTGGGTAGGATTTCACATATTTTTTTATGGATACATTCTCAGAGCATGTACTGATGTAACCCAGGACTGAGGAAGCGTACAGATCCATGTCCACTGAACTTCCATCAGTAGCTGCTTCCCTGAAAACAGACCAGTTTGTCCTCTCAAAACAGTCTCTCAACAAGGGGGAACTATCTTGAGGCCAGATTGTTATTTGTCTTTGTTCCGGCTTGGACCGCCTGAGTGGGGGGAGTTCTCTTGGCGCCAGGATCAGAGAGTCGTGGTCTGAAGATCCGAGCGCTGGGCGTGTCTTCGCCGTGTATGCCCCCTTTACATTTGTGAAGACTTGGTCGAGCGTTTTATCTCCTCTCGTTGCTGTGAAGACATTCTTATTGAAGGCTGGGAGGGACACTTGGAGATCTACGTGATTGACGTCCCCGCAAACAATGAAAAGCCCCTCAGGATATTTACACTGCAGCGAGGTGAGTAAGTCATGAATCTCTCCCTGGGCGTCGTTAGCATTAGCATCGGGTGCTATGTAAATAACGCTGATTATGATCACTGAATAGTCACGTGGCATATAATGCGGGCGACACCTAACTGTGATCAACTCCACGGCAGCTGAACAAGCTCTTTTTATCACAGCACAGTTCGTGCACCAATCTTTGTGTACGTAAATACAAACACCGCCACCTCGCGTTTTCCCCGTAGTCTCGATGCACCGGTCTGTTCTGAAGAAGAGCCGGTCGTCCAGCTCGTAAACAGAGTCTGGAGTGTCCTCAGAAATCCACGTTTCCGTAAGACAAAGCACAGAACATCTTCTCATCTCCTCCGACGTGGTTACCCTCAAACGAAGTAGATCCATCTTGTTGTCGAGGGAGCGAACATTAGACAGGAAAAGAGCCGGCATCGGGGGTTTACCGGTTTTAGCGTCTTTCCGCATTCTCGTCATAATTCCTGCACGACAACCCCGCTTCTTTTCACGAGAGCATCGCTTCCTTTTCTTTCCCCTGGAGCGCATCTGCTTCCAGAAGGACGTTTTTAGCAGGTCCAATCTTCCGAGTTCTGATTTGAGTTCGTTGCTGATTTCAGCTGTGCCCTGTGGTAAATCCGCTCCGATTCTTAACAGTTCAGTTCGGCTGTAATTCACCCGCAAAAAACGCACAGAGTCAGGTACAAAAACACTATTAAAATTACTAAAAACTAGAGATGATCCGGGAACTCGTGAAGCTGCGGCTGCACTGAGCGCGGCCATCTTAGCAGTACTCAGCACTAGAGGAGCAGCTGAAGCTGTAGGAGGAGAAGGAGCAAGTGTCTGGTTAATAGAACAAAACCATGCCTCCAAGTTCTTGTAAATTTAACTGGGTCTTTAGTTAATGGTGTAATAGTTGTTTTAATATCTCCTCTAGTTTGTCTATGCATTCAGCTTGTGAGGAGAACAAAGCTTGTTCGCTCCTGGTCTCGTTCTGGGTTTTGTTTGGCTAGAGCATTTCTGTTGTAATCTCGGGGTACCCAGTTGGTAACGAGACCCGGAACGACACAAGACTCGAATGGAAAAAGGTAATGGTGTTTATTATTTACAGTGGCAATTATTTACATATGTACAGGTGGTCAACTGGAACTCCTGAAAGATGAAGTATAAGGTCAGGAGGGCTTGGGCAGGTGGCAATAGAGAATATTGACGCTTTGTTTGTTTATCCTTACAGATGGATTTGGTGGATGGACGTCGTAGAGAATCCAACGGTTCCAGTGGGGGTAATCCAGTCCACAAAGACAAGGCAGGCAAGTGGCTGGAGGGTAAGACTTGAGGCACGAGGAGCAGGACCCAAGTGAACCAGGACTGGACCAAAAAACCGACAAGAGAACTGCAAGCACACAAAGACTAGGTAAGTACTTCAATCATTAAATCACTATACTGGCCAGAAGCATAAATACTAGGAAGTAGAATAAATGCTCCAACGAAGAGTAGGACTTGACTGCAGCCTTATGCAGTGGTGGAGCTCGTCAGGTGGATGACGGTCAGTAGTAGAAAAATTGATGGCCATCTTGGAGCTGCAGCAAGTACTTTGTACTACTCTTACAATATAAAATAGTATGAAAAATATATAGACTGAACAGAGATGATCCAGTTCAGGAAATCAGTTAAAAAGATGGGTCTTGAGCCTGCTCTTAAAAACAACATTTTTTGCAGCCCTCAGGTTCTCTGGCAGACTGTTCCACAGACGGGGGGCATAGTACTGGAAAGAAGCCACACCGTAAGTATAAGTTCTGACCAGTGGTGGGCCCTCCGACCGCTAGGGAGCGCTAAAGCGCTAATCCGCTTATAGCGGACCTAAACTATTTGTTAGCTTTACAGCGGATTGACTAAATTTTATAATTCATAAGCGGATTTGTGCTATTTTTATTTAAAATGCAGTACCGCTAATAACTAATTATCTATCAGTAAAAACGAAAAAACGTATTTACGAGCTCGGACGACTGCTAACAGACTATATCCTGTCAGCGCCGGATGTGGTCCGTGACAAAAAAGCATCCCCCTCAGTCTCTTGGTGTATGCTCTCTCTCTAGCAGTTAGCAGCCAGTGTGTTACTCTGCAGCCTTATTGCTTGTTTTCGAAGAGTCAGACGAAGACTTTTTAACATGGAGGGTGAACTTGTGGATGTTTCTCAGCGGCCTACGCGACGCGTCTGGATTTTAAAAAGAAGTTCGCCATTAGCACTCTTCAAAATGGCGTCCGCGACGGCCACAGAAGCCAGGATTTTACAACAAAACACGGTAAAACAATTATTTCTTTGCTGAGAAAAAATATATTTCATAGCTGACGTTATAGCACAAGTTTTTCTGAGCTTGAGAGTTTCACGAAATGGTCAAATCTGCTGGATTTAAAAAAGTAGTTCGTCATTAGCACTCTTCAAAATGGCGTCCGCGACGGCCACAGAAATTAAGAACATAAAATAGCTGACAGGGCAGCAAACTTACATACTCAGGGAATCACAAGGAACTCAGGAGACAGAGGCAACAGGAGACAATGCCAGGACAACGATAAACACAGAGATACAGACTTATTTTTGATTTGATTTGATGTTTATTCATTCATTTTAAAAGAACAATACAAAACAGTTTCATCAGATACAAGAATACAAGTAGGATAAAATGAAAGGAGCAGAAAGAAGATGATATCTTATTATTATATCTGCCCCTTATTTCACAGTTTGTTCAACCAATGATAACCTTCAAACTACATCACAAAATGAATAACTCTACTTAATTTTTCTAATACACAAACTACATCACAAAATGAATAACTCTACTAAATTTTTCTAACTGTAATACACAAACACACTAAGCTACATCATAAGTACAACATAAGTACACAAACACACTAAGCTACATCATATATAGTTTTTGAGCAAGTCCTTTTTGACCTTTTTCTTAAATGTATACATTGATTTTGCATTTTTAACATCACTCTCCAGAACATTCCACAATCGAACTCCCTGAATTGAGGTAGACCGTCCCTTTAAGCTGGTTCTGAATTGTGGTTTGATGAATATCTGTCCCTTTGAGATTGTAATAACTTTGTCTTTTTATATAAATTTCTTTGGATATTTAAAGCTCCACTGACATCATCTTTTAACTTTCCATAAAATGGCCACAACATATATATATATTAAGATTGACCTCTGATCGTTTTTGCTAAAACAATGTTAAATTAATTAAAATTCCTCTCAAAAACAGTTTAAAATTAGCGCCTTTTTTTTTACATGATAAATACGTTTTTTCCCGTCGCGCGATTATGACGTCACACACAGAATCGCCTCAACTGCGCACATTGTTTACAATGGAGAAGATACAAACGCGATCCGTCCAATTTAGCCATTTAAAACTTTATATTTTAGCGGTTTGTCTTCAGAGAAGCCAAAGTTATTTCCAGTAAACAGCAGGTTATAATTTTTTTTCAGCTCCTGCTGGTTTTTGGAGACTTTTCACTTCAGGAAGTGAGCAGGTGTGTGATCACTTACACCAGCTGCAAGTTGAGAGGCAGAAGGAATTCTACAACATGTAAATCGTTTCCACAGCACTGAAATGGTAATATATTAGTTAATGTTTCTAATAATTATTCAACATTAATTTATAGTTTAAAAAATTAGTCCCTTTTAAAATATCTGTTAAATATATTATTCTTTTATTTTATTTTGTTTGTGTTTTCAGGTTTCCAGGTCTCCAGTCCATCACCTGAGGCTCTTCCTGAACCACTAGTACAACCCAGACTTTCACATCACAGCAGGTAAGATTGCATCAACAAAAAGAATAGTACTCAACAATATTCTTTGATGTAAATCTGTTGATTTTCTGTGGTTCTGATGAGGGAAGTGACAAAGTGGATGCAGCATTCAGCCCATAATGGACCCAGATGTCCTCTGCGTCCAGACCTACAACACCTGGACATCCAGGAGCGTGGACGAGGAGGTGGTGGAGTCTGAAGAAGTGTACAAGCAGCAGGATGAGGAGAAACTAGACAGATGTCCTCTGCGTCCAGACCTACAACACCTGGACATCCAGGAGCGTGGACGAGGAGGTGGTGGAGTCTGAAGAAGTGTACAAGCAGCAGGATGAGGAGAAACTACAGGAAACCCTCGAGGTACGACACCCGCGACCTACGGCAACTCAGACTTACGATTTTATCATATTTAATAAAAATATGATTAAAAAAAAATTTATTATTATTTTTTTGTGTGTTTAAATGTTATTAATTTCATGTGTACAGCACTTTGTTGCAGCTGTGGTTGTTTTAAATGGCTTTATAAATAAAGTATAATTATTAATATTATGTTTTTATTACAATTTTATCGTATTTACGCAACTTCCGGTCGTTTCCGGTCGCCATTTTACAATTGCGGTCAATGGAGCTCCGCCATAAAGGCTCCTGTCAGCTGGCTCTAGAGGACCGTGTGTCCGATCAGGGTTGCCTCATACGGATAAATTAGCTGGAAACACTCGGTCAACTCTGTGGACGTCTCAGGCCCGGAGGAGCAGCCGCGGATCGCCCCGCGATCGCTCCCACAACGCCGCCCGACATGCTAACGACAGCAGCTAACAGAGCAGCTAACACAGGCGAAGACACCGAGCCGACATGCCGCGGAGGGG
>JBBPBX010009942.1:0-11125 GCA_038048925.1 Garcialebias charrua
TCCTTTCCCCCAGTAGCTTGTCGAAAAACTCCATCATGCCTAGAGAGTCACACAGTCTAGGGAGGCGAAAATATTCATTGAGCATTTCTTCTGTGGCAACTAATCTTTTCCACAGGTTGATGAATGTGCCCACCATGTCCACATACCTTTGGCTTGTCTTACACCGCCTGTCATAGTCCTCACCAGAGAGTTTAGCCATGGACTGGCTGCCTTTTGGGTTTTTGTGTGGTCCTGGCATTCTGTTGTAATAAACTGTTGCTGGTGAACCCAGTGAATCCGTGTATGGTTCGTTCTTTCGTTATTCCGTTTCAAAATAAAAACCAAATAACCAAACAAGCTTTGGTTATTTGGTTTTTTCGTTTCAAAACGAAATTACAAAAACGTTTTTTAAACGTTTTTTTCGTTATTTCGTTTTTAAAACAAAATTAGAAAAACAGAACTTGCAAACATAAAAAAAGGGGAACGTTTTGGTTTTTGGTTAAACCAAAGACGAGCTTTTATTTTGTTAATTGAACACGGGAGTTTATGGCGGAACCGGAAATGAACTCCCGGTGCTGTGCAAATTTCTGTTCCCCAGTGAGAATCTGAGCTACAAATTAAAACAACAAGCGTATTTTATTTTTGCTGAACATACTTGCTTTAATTTTTGACGTGTGTGGGGTGTCAGCTTGACACAGTTGAGAATCTGTTCCCCCTATGTTGGGAGCGCGCACTGCTGCAACCTGAGAGGCGGATCCGACCGTCTTTTTTTAATTTATTTATTTTTAAATTAAATTTATTCATTTAACATTGAAACATAACGAAAAAACATTTCATAAATATGTGAAAAAAGAATACATAAAATGAAAGGTGGCAGAAAGAAGAAGAATTCTTATTATGTCTGCCCCTTTTTTCAAAAACAAAACAATTTCAAACAATCAATTCAAAATACCTTGATGCATGCTCAATAATCCAGGTAGAAAAATCCAAAAAAGCTAAGTCTGGTCCTCTGGACATTCAAAAAACAAAACAAAGCAAAAAAAAAAAAACTGTAGAAACTTCTACAGTTTTTTTTTTTTGCTTTGTTTTGTTTTTTGAATGTCCAGAGGACCAGACTTAGCTTTTTTGGAATCAATTCAAAACATAATCATTATAGAAATAACAGTTGAAAAGAGTAATTTTCACTTGTCTTCAAGGCGCATCTCTGTGAAACGAGTCCACACTATCTTGTCACGGTTATAACTCATTTTAATACTCCTGGTGATAAATAAATAAATATAAGCCCTAAAATAAACCTGGTCTTGTGTGGGGTGTTATAACCTAGTTTTTTTTTTTTTTTTAATCGCTGACAGAATCTAGATTTGGTCAAGTAACCTGCCAAATAGCTACAAATTTTAATAATACAAATTATCAGTCAGCCACCAACACATCATATATATTTATAATTTTTATTACTAATATTGAAGGATGGACACAGCTGATAGCAGGACAAGAAAACTTCCTGCAAAGATAAGTGTAGGCTTTCTGGTAGGCTAAATCTCGTTCAAATTAAAAATGACTGGAGAAAAATTATTTCCAGCTGCTATTTTTGTTAGTTAATGTCTGTTTTTTTCCATTATTTGAGAAAAAAAATGATTTTAGAAATAAAGTCAGAGTCAGAGAATCTTTATTATCATTTGCACCACATGTGGTACATGTGATGAAAGGAGATTATGTACACAGGGTCCAGTTACATCCAACAATAAAATGTAAAAGAAGAACAATAATAACATCTAAGATATGAACTAAGAAAAACATCAAGTTAAAATACACTAAATAAAAAATACACACATCACTAATATCATAGAAAACCATTACTCCAGACAGCACCTGTGTGAGCAGATGTGCACAATGAACACAGCAACATAAAACAGATCAGCAGCAACATGAAACAGATCAGCAGCAACATGAAACAGATCAGCAGCAACATGAAACAGATCAGCAGCAACATGAAACAGATCAGCAGCAACATGAAACAGATCAGCAGCAACATGATGTGATATTTCACAGTGATTATTCTGGTTATTTATTCATGAGTCTAACAGCCTCAGGGTAGAAGCTGTTCCTCAGTCTAGTGGTTCTACACTTAATGCTCCTCAACCTCCGTCCTGAAGGGAGTGGGGCAAAGAGTGTGTGTGCTGGGTGAGTGGGGTCCTTCATGATGCAGGTGGCTCTCTTCCTGCATCTGGAGGTGTAGATGTCTGTGATGGTGGGGAGACTGACTCCAACATCTTCTGTGCAGCCTTCACCACTCTCTGTAAAGCTTTTCTTTCTGCAGCTGTGCAGCCTCCATGCCACACGTTGATGCTGGAGCACAGGATGCTCTCCACTGCACACCTGTAGAAGGAGGTGAGGACTGGGCTGCTCAGACCAGCTCGTCTCAGCCGTCTGAGGAAGTAGAGTCTCTGATGACCTTTCTTGATCAGGCTGGTGGTGTTGTTGCTCCAGCTGAGGTTATCATTCAAGTGTACACCCAAGTACTTGTAGCTGGAGACCACTTCCACTGCAGATCCTCTTCTGTTCAGTGGGGTGTGGGTGAGTTTGTTCCTGTGAAGTGGATACATATTTTTTTTAATCTATTATAAAAAGCAGTGTTTGAGTTGTTACACTGTTTAATATATAATTGCCAGATTCACTCACATGTCACAACTGATGGTAAGGCTGGTGCACCTCTCTTACCGACCGGTTTCTCCAGCATGTATCCCAATAGATGAAAAGTATCCCGTCATAAATTTCCGTCCGTAGGATGGTCCTGTCTAACACACACACAAATGTAAAATGTTATCTGATGTACTGCGGTCAAACCAGTCAACATTAGTTCTCTCTTAAAGATTTGTGTGGCTCATACATGGTGCATTACAATAAGAGAAACAGAAAGTGCCCCTGCAGTCAAAAAACAATGAGAGAAATGAGATACATACAGTATTTATAAACAATATACAATTATGCCATACTTATTACTTTCACATACCTATAATATATCAAGAATAAATATGTCAGTTTTAGATTTTGTATAAAAGAGCAAGTCAAAGTACCTCAAAATGCCTCTTTCAGTTTGCTTTTCTATGACCTCTATTCAAAATTCATATTTCATGTTCAGTGTTACAAAGAAGAAGTTAATATTTATTTGTTTGATGGCTGTTACTATTTTTTCCTGAAAAGGTGTTTACGATATATATATATATATATATATATATATATATATATATGTATGTATGTATGTATGTATGTATGTATGTATGTATGTATGTATGTATAAAGACATTGTCAACCCTTCCCACACTCTTGCAATATTCTACACAATGGGCCTCATGCACGAACCGTTCGTACGCACAGATTTGTTCTTAAACTGTGCGTACGAGTGATTTAGGATCATTTGTGGCATTCAACAATGTTTTCGTATCCTAAGATTTTTTTCAGATACGAACAAAATTTACGAGTGGTCCGGACCTGTCGTATATTTTAGGAGCGTCAGTCTGCTGTCATCCAGACGGAATTTCCCCACTAATAACTTCATATTTCGTTATTTAGAAAATATTTTGGGTTTAAAAAAATCACGCACCATAATTATTCTTGACAATAGGTTATTCTGTTTGAATTAGAATTATAATTTTAAGTTTAATTTGTCTGGTGTGTCGCGCAGGCTTCAGTGAGTCGTGCGCTCCCCTTGGTCATCAAAGCCCTCCTCATATTAACACCCAGGTACATAAAATTCCCATACACCGCCGCAGAACAAGTACGAATTAAGACTGATTTTCATGCTATTGCTGGACTGCTGTGCCAAACACCATCGGAGCAATAGATTATTATATCTGATTCGAAATATAACCTGCAGAATGTGGTTGCGCGATGACCAGGAGGAGCGCGCATGACTCATTTGTGCTGCAAAACATGTTGGCACGAGTCTTGCGCAGCATGGCATTTATTGTCCATCCATCTCGGTAACGCAGACGTTTCCTTGACCACCTTTCCTTGACTAGGGCGGCCGTGGTGTAGTGGTAATGGCAGTCGTCTCCCGATCGGAAAGTTGGCGGTTCGACTCCCGGGACCCGCACCATGTGTCGTTGTGTCCTTGGGCAAGACACTTAACCCTGAGTTGCTCCCGGTAGGACTGGAAAGCACCTTGCATGGTAGTCTGCCGCCACCGGTTTATGAATGTGTGTAGCATTCAATATATGTGTAGCACTTTGAGATTTTCAGTAATGAAAAGTGCGTTATAAATTGAATTAATTATTATTATTATTACCTCCTGTCCGTGCTGCGGCGAGACATTTGTTTGAAGCCATTTTCAGATCAAACCATTTATTCTTGATTTCTGATACTGTACGACCCACGGGAGACACAACATATGCACTACAATATTAATATGAAGTTAACTGTAGTTTCGAGACATTTTAAAATGCTTCTGTTCAAAAACACATCCGACACTTGCGGGGGGTGGGGGGGTAGCGGTGCGCCACAGCGCGACTGAGAGCAGAACTTCAATCTCCGAACGCGTGAAGTTCTTTTTACTTCTTGATTTTGAATGAATGGACACTTCCTGCTGTCAAAAGGCAGGAAACGTGGCCTTATATGGTGTTTTGAGGGGTGGGAATTATGTAAATGACCTCTCCGCGAGCACGCGCAGGTGGATAGAACAGGTGGGATTCATTAAATTTACGCAGCTCGTTTACACACTTTTCCTGTGGATAGAAGAGTTTGTTGAATCTGACGTGGCATGTTCGTACGAACACTTCGTACGAACAAAAGTAGGAGAAATTTAGGATAAAAATACGAACATGTTCGTGCATGAGGGTTTCTAAACTCTAAACTCTTACCAGGTCTCTCTTGTAAATGAGTCCTCGAGGCTCAATGAGATTAACCTGCCTAAATAAAGGTTGAATGAATGAATGAATAAACCCTCTAAAAGTGCACCACATGTCATGATTTCCTCTTTCTGCTCCCGGCTACTCTCTGCCACGCCCATTTCTCCACTACAGAGCAAAGATCATTACAGCTGCAGGAGAGAGCTTCTGCAGCTGTGGGCTGTGCACAGACCTGTGCACCTTTGTAGGAGATGCTAAGTAATTAAAAATAATGTATTTTAAATAAAAATTCCATGTTGACCATGCAGCTCATCCATCAATCATCCAAATGATGTCATGTCCAATGTTACCAGAGCGAGTCCACAAAAAATGAACTGCAAAGTAGCGAAGGCCTACTATAATAATAATGATTATTATTATTATTATTATTATTATTATTATTATTATTATTATTATTATTATTATTATTATTATCCATCCATTTTCTTTACCCACTTCTTCTTTTTTGGGCCACTGGTGCCCATGTCCAGCAGTCACTGTGTGAGAGGTGGGGGACACCCTGGACAAGTCTCCAGTCCATCACAGGGATACTCAGAGGCAAGACAACAATTCACTCTCTCACACACCTAGGGACAATTTAGAGTTACCAATCAGTCTAATATGCATGTTTTTGGTCAGTGGGAGGAAACCCGAGAAACCCCACGACAAGAGAACATGCAGAATTCACCCAGAACGGTGCCAGGCTTGAATTTTAGTTGGCAACTTTCTCTAACAACTGAGCTAAGGTGCCACCTAAGACATTATAATATTAAAAATAATAACAACAACAACAACAACAACAACAACAACAACAACAACAACAACAACAACAACAACAACAACAACAACAACAACAATAATAATAATAATAATAATAATAATAATAATAATAATAATAATAATAATAATAATAATAATAATAATAATAATAATAATAATAATAATAATAATAATACTACTACTGCTACTAATTATCAGCAGCAGCAGCAGCATAATCTTCATCATAAAACATATGCCCTGCAAAGAAACAGTATGACACTGAGATCCTACACTTAGCAAATTATTACTCAACAAAAAATACACATCCTTAATTTGAATAAATGCAACTTAATGTGGCCACTATCTTTAACCGTGTCTTCCTTTTCAGGTCACAAGCAAATGCACCTCATGCAGTTAAGCTTTCTAAATAATAATAATAATAATAATAATAATAATAATAATAATAATAATAATAATAATAATAATAATAATAATAATAATATAATAATAATAATAATTATTATTATTATTATTATAATAATATTATTTATTATTATTATTATTATTATTATTATTATTATTTATTATTATATTATAAAATAATAATAAATATGTTTATTTAGAACAACGGTTCAACAAACTGGTTACAGCCAACAGAGATTTGCAAATCCAAAAATTACACCAAGAGTCACTGTGATTTAAGATGATAGATGTTAACAAATAAATATTACAGCAGTTAATTTTGTATGACAAAGCCATCCTTAAATGTAAATAAATGCAAAGTAAGTTAGTGAATATTTGCAACCAGAATAGTAGTTAAAATACTGGATGCACTTACAGGGACCAGTATTCTCGACAACTCTTTCTGAAATCTAAATTCATGTCCTTCAGCCATGTGAAGAGTCGTATATCTCATGAGATGGACTTCTCATAACTGCTGTCTTTTCACTGACTTTGGCAGAGGTCGTTTAGGTCAAAAGACACAGTTTGAGCCACAGAGGAGAACCAGGAGGGCCATTTCTAATTAGATGTCCTGCCGAGGATATTGGTAGCCACATAAAATGAAAAAGCAGCAAAACTGGCTGTCACAGTTTGGAAGAGACAAGTTGGCATGCAAACCATTAATGAAGCTTTCATCCCTGATAAGGAAACAATTAATTAATTTATGAAGGTGCATGTATATATATATATATATATNAAATACTTCTTCTTCTTTCGGCTTTTCCCTTTTCAGGGGTCACCACAGCGAGTCCTCCTCCTCCACCTCACTCTGTCCTCTGCATCCTCTGTCCTCACTCCAACTACCTTCATGTCCTCTCTAACTGCATCCATGTACATGGAGTCCTCGACTTACGAATGAGTTCCGGACCTAAGGACCGTTCGTAACCCAATTTTGACGTAAGTCGGAACCCATAGCACGTGCGTTCGTAAGTCCGGATTTTCATTCGTAAGTCAGAAAATGTATGCTAGCGCTGCGCCAAACACCCGTTTTTCAACACAAACGTACATACTGGTTCATAAACATGCACAGAACTTTGTTTACAAATGGTTAGCTAACACACTTTCATCTAAAAACACCTAAAAACACATACCAGTGCTGTATTTAATGTACAACTGTACTGTTCGTAAGTCCGTTCGTAAGTCCGAGTTGCCGTAAGTCGAGGGCGCCGTAAGTCGAGGACTCCCTGTATATCCTCTTTGGCCTTCCTCTTTGTCTTTTTCCTGGCAGCTGCATTTCTAACATCCTTCTACCAATATACCCACTGTCCCTCCTCTGGACATGTCCAAACCATCTCAGTCTGGCCTCCCTAACTTTATCTCCCAGTTGTTCAACCTGTGCTGTACCTCTGATGATCTCATTCCTGATCTTATCCATCCTTGTCACTCCTAAGGAGAACCTCAGCATCTTCATTTCTGCCACTTCCAGTTCTGTCTCCTGTCTTTTTGTCAATGACACTGTCTCCAGACCATACAACATAGCTGGTCTCACCACTGTCTTGTAAACTTTTCCTTTGACCTTTGCTGACACCTTTTTGTCACAAATCACTCCTGAAACTTTTCTCCATCCACTCCATCCTGCCTGGACTCTCTTTTTCACCTCTTTACCACATTTCCTGGACAGTGGACCCCAAGTACTTGAAGTCCTGCACCTTTGTGACCTCTGCTCCTTGTAGCCTCACTGTTCCACTGGCCTCCCTCTCATTCACACACATGGACTCTGTCTTACTGACTGACTTTCATTCCTCTTCTTTCAAGTACATACCTCCACCTCTCCAAGTTCTCTTCCACCTGTTCTCACCACAGATCACAATGTCATAGTCCATGGGGATTCCTGCCTGACCTCATCTGTTAGTCGGTCCATCACCAGAGCAAACAAGAAGGGGCTCAGAGCCGATCCTTGATGCAATCCCACCTCCACCTTGAAGCTATCTGTCACTCCTACAGCACATCTCACCACTGTCCTGCTGTCTTCATACATGTCCTGTACCAGTCTAACATACTTTTCTGCCACTCCAGATTTCCTCATGCAATACCACACCTCCTCTCTTGGCACCCTGTCATATGCTTTTTCTAAATCCACAAACACACAATGGAGTTCTTTCTGACCCTCTCTGTACTTCTCTATCAACATCCTCAAAGCAAAGATGGCATCTGTGGTGCTCTTTCTTGGCATGAAACCATACTGCTGCTCACAGATAGTCACCTCTTGTCTAAGTCTTGCTTCCACAACTCTCTCCCAGATCTTCATTGTGTGGCTCATCAACTTAATTCCCCTGTAGTTGCTACAACTCTGTACATCACCCTTGTTCTTAAAAATGGGAACCAGCACACTTCTTCTCCATTCTTCAGGCATTTTCTCACCCTCAAATATTCCATTAAAGTGGAACTAAACCCAAAATTAACTTTTTTTAGCTGATAAACTCCCTAGAATGTGTTTAAAATGTTATCTAGCACTATGGCTGTGTTTATTCTCACATAATTGTGCATATCTGTGTAAATTGGCAATATTTGGCAATATTTGGTCTAAAAATGTGTTTACGGTAGTTCTATGGGTTGAACTGGTGGATTACACCTTAATTTTCTTATTTGTGCAAACGCTCATGTGTGACATGTCTGCTCATGTGTGATGTCACACAGGTGGTTCAAGCAGAGCCAATCCCCTGCAGAGATGAGAAGTGCATACCTTATATGGAAGTGCTGCATTTCACTCCTGACAAGCTTTTTTTTTCTTTCTTTTTTTTAGCCTTTGGTTTTGGATGGAATGGGTGGAATAGATAAATACATCTACATGTTTATTCTTTGTTGTTGCTTGGTGTATGTTGTTGGCTAGAGGTTTAATTTGTTTTAGGTTGTTGCTGGTGGAGGCGTGAACAAAAGCACAACTCTACCTCCACCCCTCCTTGTCTCTCGACACGCCTATTTTGAGGGAGAATTTGAAACTGCTTCGGGGGAGGAGTTACCGATCCACAGGGTGTGGAGTTGCTCTTTAAATATTTGAGTCAAAAACCTCACTGCCATCTCTCCAAGACATTTCCAAACCTCCACTGGTATGTCATCAGGTCCTACTGCCTTCCCCTTCTTCATTCTTTTCAGAGCTTTCCGGACTTCACCCTCACTAATCTTTCCCACTTCCTGGTCCACAGTTTCTATGACCTCCACTCTTCTTTCTCTTTCATTCTCTTCATTCATTAGCTCCTCAAAGTAATCCTTCCATCTTCCCATCACACTCTCCTCACTTGTTAGAACATTACCATTCCCATCTTTAATAAGCCTAACCTGCTGCACATCCTTTCCAGCCTGATCCCTCTGTCTTGCCAATCGGTACAAGTCCTTCTCGCCCTCTTTAGTGTCCAGTCTCCCATACAACTCATTGTACGCCCTCTGCTTTGCCTTAGCTACTTCCCTCTTTGCTCTATGTCCCATCTCCTTATATTCCTGTCTCCTCTCTTCAGTCCTCTCACTGGACTATCAAAATACATATTATGAATTTGCTCTGCTTGTACAATGGCATAAATTTTGATTTTAAGATGGAGACAACCTGAGACCAAACAACTAGTAAAAATAGAAATGCACAGGAAATAAATAAATACATAAATAATAGAAGAAACTCCTACAACTAGTTCCACAAATGGATTATTCAATATGGATGAAGGTCAGCAGAAACAGCTCACCTCAAATACAGACATCAGTATGTACACTTTGTAAATATATATAAAGAATAAATAAAATATCCCTTAGGGGAGTGTTGGGTTAGGGGTTAGAGAAGGTGGGCCTGTGATCGGAAGATTGCCAGTCCAACTCCCGGTACTAACAACATCAAAATGTGTGTGGGAAGGTTGGGACACCCACAGCTGCCTCCACCTTCGCTTAACCCATTCTGGGCCCTTGAGCAGAGCCCTTAACCCCCACCATCTGCTCCCCCGTCTTGCTCAAAGGCCCAGAGTGAGGTAAATGAGGGGTGTGGATACTTCACTTTCTCCACCCACATTTTGATATTTTTGTCTAGGGAGTCAAACTGGCACCCTTCCGATCACAGGCCCGCCTTCTCTAACCTCTGCACCACCTCTCCCCCAGAAAAATATCTTTAAATGATTTTACCAAAATGTAAACGCATCATGTGTGTGCATTTTAATGGCTGCGTACAGCTGAAGGCAGAGACCATCCAGAAAGTGACACTTCTATATATCACAGTGAAACTTTAATGGATCTCTTCTACTGGTGGCCTTGTGAGATGGTGGACAAAGGGTAATCTTAAATTACTGGGACAGATCCCTTTCTTGCTGTTCTCTCTGTTTTTTTTGTTTTGTTTTTTTTTTCAATTTTCTTTGTGCTTGCTTCAACAGCCACCACCAGAAAAGCAACACGTATGTTCACTGTAAGACAAAAACTGATTGAAGAAATGACACATTTAAATGGCTTGTTGCTGTTTTGTTTTGGTTAAAATCTGCCTGAACGTGTATTTCCAGACATGCATGTACATTAGTTTATAGAGTAGTGTGAGTGATAGATATGCACTTCTGCAGGATATCTAAAGACTCATCAACCTGTTACCAGTTACTTTACAGAAAGATTGCACCTTATTGCTTCAGTTGGACCCAACCTGGATGAATTTATTCTAATGTTCAAGTTCTCCTCAAATCCCTCAGTGAGAACTTTTTTTCTCTTTTGCTCTTTGATTTTCTACCTTTACACCCATCCTTTTTCTTTTTTTTTTCTTTCACCCTCTCTGTGAGATTTTACATTGAAGTAGAACTCGGTGGTTGGCTCATTATCATAAAATAATGGGCTGTGGACACCGAACTTATCCTCACAAAGCTTGACCCTGAAAAAAAAAAAAGAGAACAGACTTTCTGTTTAGTTGTTCTTTCAACTTTAAAACTGCAGTTTAGCTTCTCTCTGTGTGTTTGCAACATATTAGTTTGGCTCAATTTTATGTCAACGTTCACTTTTAATCAAACCATTGTTCTTAAAATGCAATAGTATTCCTCACACAAACAGTAGAC
>JBBPBX010009942.1:46628-58981 GCA_038048925.1 Garcialebias charrua
TGTGTGTGTGTGTGTGTGTGTGTGTGTGTGTGTGTGTGTGTGTGTGTGTGTGTTATTTAGGCATAGATAATGGAACAGTAATTTTGCATTTCAAAATAAATAAATACATATTTTTAAAAGGAATGTTTTGGTTAAGAAAGAAGCAAAGAATGAAAAAAAGGACATATGTGTTTCTTTCAACGTTTATACAGGCTAATACCATTGATTCTCGGGGACTCATTTACAAGAGAGTCCTGATTTAACAAAGAGTGATGACAACAGTAGACTATCAAAAAAGGGAGCTAACAAGTATAGAAGAACAAGTGGAATAAAATGGCCTTAAAAAATGAACAAAAATAAAATAAAATAAATCAGCTAGAATCAGCTTGTGTAGAAAACTAAAAACAGGGTCATGACTGCATTGTTTTTTTTTTGCCATGAACTTGGCAGATGTTTAAAACCACTTAATAAAGTAAAGGACAAGAGCTTCAGATCTTTTTGCAAGACATTCCAGGAAACAGTAGCGGAATAGGAGAAGGCCCTTTTGTCAAGTTCAATCTACACTGAGGGAACACTGCAAGTAATAATGTCCTGAGAGTGCACGCTGTAGCTGCACTCGTGCAGTGACATGTAGGAGATGCATGAAGGCAACAGACCAATAAGTGATTTATTGTCTTTGTTAATAAATCAGGTCTCTCTTGTAAATGAGTCCCTGAGTCTCAATGGGATTAACTTGTCTAAATAAAGGTTCAATGAAAAAAAATATGAAAAATGTACCAGTGGGAGAGTCTACATGAATTTAATGATAACCAGTTAACCAGTGAAAACAGAGTGCAGTGATGGGTATGGTAGTTACCACCAGTTATGCATCTTAGTGCATCGTGATAAACAGCATCCAACATCTGCAGGGAGCTTGTATCATGTAGATAATGTCACCGTAAGGAATGGTGGGAAGGAAAGTCACAGATACAAGGTGTTTCCTAGCATTTAGAGCTAGACATGATCTATTTCTGAAAAAATAAACCCAGTTAAACTTTTTTTGTTTCCATATCTAGTTTTCCACGTGGGACTTGAGATGCGAGTCGACCAAGATACACAAATACTGTATTTGTAGGAATCGACAAACTCAATAGAGACACCATAAAATCTAAAGAAGAACTGTTGGGACAGACTTCCTGTATGAAAACATCATCCCTTTGGGTTTATCTGTGTTTAGGACAAGTTTGAGACCGAACAAATCAAAGTCAAAGTCAACTTTATTGTCAAAACTGCAATATGTACAGGACATACACAGGATTGAAATTGCATTTCTCTCAGTCCCTCGGTGCAACAGTAACCATTTAAACACTAAAACACTGAAACATTTAATAAACATAAGCATAAAATGAAATAATAAAAGTAAAAGTGTAATACTGTCCTGAGTTTTTGCATAGTAGTTTTTGCATAGTAGTAGTATGAAAGTATGAAAAGATACACCAACACTAAAACACTAAACATTTAATAAACATAAGCATAAAATGAAATAATAAAAAGTGTAATACTGTCAGTTAAAAGGGTTAAAATGAGGAAAAATGAGGAAAGCTAAAGAAACTTCATCTTCTGAGACAAACAACTGACTTAATAATAATAATAATAATAATTAATTCAATTTATAACGCACTTTTCATTACTGAAAATCTCAAAGTGCTACACATATATTGAATGCTACACACATTCATAAACCGGTGGCGGCAGACTACCATGCAAGGTGCTTTCCAGTCCTACCGGGAGCAACTCAGGGTTAAGTGTCTTGCCCAAGGACACAACGACACATGGTGCGGGTCCCGGGAGTCGAACCGCCAACTTTCCGATCGGGAGACGACTGCCATTACCACTACACCACGGCCGCCCCTTCTTCTTCTTTCGGCTTTTCCCTCCTGTCCTGAGTTTTTTGCATAGTAGTATAAAAGTGTAAAAAGTATATATATAAAATAAAATGAAAGTTCTGGCATTGACATTTGTAATAGAGTGACAAAGCAGCATATGAAGTTTATGTACACAGTATATGTATGAGGTAGTTGATATTGGTATAGAGGTAAAGTGGCATATGCAATAAGGCTAGTAAAAATAATATATATATCAGCAGTAGTGTATATTTAAAAGTAGTGTGAATGTAAACAGTAGTAATAAATGTAAATCTGACTGGATGATGTCAAAAGTGGATTGCGAAAGCTGGAAATTCTTAGCAACTGTTTTAGCTCGACAATAAACAACTGTGTCATCAGCATAGAAATGTAAGGATGCATCAGGGATGCTCTGACCCACATTACCTATGTAGATTGTAAAGAGGATGTGTCCTAAGACTGACCCCTGTGGTACACCATTGTTAAATAAATGGAGGAAGTACCATTATGTTGAACACATTTAAGTGTGAATATCAGATTTTTCAAGTTCAGCAGAGGTTAGACCGTAGGTTAGAACCCAAATGCAGAACAGAACTCAGTATTAATTAAATACAAAATAATTTATTTACAAAATGCAAAACAAATGGCTAACAAGGCAGCACACACAAAAAAAAAAAAAAGCTGTACAGCATAATTCACTAGTGAGGGACGAGACAGACTGACAGGCTTTTAAAGAGACGACTGATGAATGGCATGTCAAACACCTGAGGAGGACAACCAGGAACACGCGAGCATGGGCAGGGTAGCAACAGACAAAGGAAAAATCACAGGAAAACTGGACACAAGTAAAACACAAGAAAGAGAAGTAAAACATGAATATTTCAAAAACATATAACAGAGTAAATAAAATTAAACTTTAAATAACTAACAGAAAACATAGACTGTGACAAGCTGAAAAAAAAAAAAAAAAAACGTTTTTTTGCATTTTTGCAGTCTGAAATGGTCCAGAAATAGTTTGACCATGGCAAGGTAACACTTTTATTTACTCTGCAAAATATTTAAAACCTGCACAAAACTGAAAGGCTTTCATCTGAAAATAACCCGTTACTGAGTATCAATTATCGATCATAAAATCCAAAGATGCAAAAAGTTTGCATTCTGGGAGTAAATACGTGTAGGTTGGGATATGTGTGAAAGTCAGTTTAGAATATTTATTTAACGTTTGGCATAAGATGTGTTGGCTTTGCAGACGTGGTTTTAATTGGGCTGCTTCAGTAAGCCCCTGCAATATTGTGATGCTCGGACCTTTAGAAGACTCGATTTGACCCAGGTTCACAAGTCTGTCCAAATGTCACCCACACATTTTTAAGGCTCAAATAAATAGAGGCCAATCGCTTAAAAATATATTTAAATACATGCTCTAAGGACATATTTATGGTTAGGCATAAGATAATAGTTTATTGTCATTCTCTCTATGAGTAAACACACAGCCACTGTCTGATTGGTTTATTGATGGCAAAGTTGTAATGTGTCTTTTATTAAATATACATGAGAGTTACCCTGATGCATGCTCAATAATCCAGGTAGAAAAATCCAAAAAAGCTAAGTCTGGTCCTCTGGACATTCAAAAAACAAAACAAAACAAAGCAAAAAAAAAACTGTAGAAACGTTTCGTCTTTCGTCCGAAAGACTTCCTCAGTCTGAGAAGCTGTGTTCAGCTCAGTCTTATAAATAGCACCCTCCCACAGTGGATCAACCAGTTGGCTGATG
This sequence comes from Garcialebias charrua, assembly GCA_038048925.1. Classification (NCBI taxonomy): domain Eukaryota; kingdom Metazoa; phylum Chordata; class Actinopteri; order Cyprinodontiformes; family Rivulidae; genus Garcialebias; species Garcialebias charrua. The sequence continues at coordinate 50,261 of JBBPBX010009942.1, forward strand.
ACAGCCGAAACCAGCTGCTCACATGATCAAGGAGGACCATCAGCCTGACGATGGATCGTTAACACCCTGATGGTTGTTTGCTATTCACAGACATATACTTGAGAGTTGTTCTGAAAAGTGAATTATTTCAAGAGGAAAAAAGTTTCAGGGTTGTTCTGGTCATGCCATTTAAAAAGACGGTTGAATCTAGACAACAAGACAGCAAGAATTGACCAATGGCCAAAGCTTAATGGATAAGTTGATGACTGATATTACTTATTGTGCATAAAATAAACAAAGTATTTAACAAAAAAATAAGTTGTATATACTATACTGAGAGGTGTTGCAATTGAGGCCAGTCTGCTAATAAAATTAGCAATTGAGGCCAGCCTGCTAATAAAATTTGTATAATAATAATAATAATAATATTATTATTATTATTATTATTATTATTATTATTATTATTATTATTATTATTATTATTATAATTATTATTATTATTATTATTATTATTATTATTATTATTATTATTATTATTATTATTATTATTATTATTATTTAATTATATAATTATTAAAATATATTTTTTGAATGTCCAGAGTACTAGACTTAGCTTTTTTTAGATTTTTCTACCTGGATTATTGAGCATGCATCAGGGTATTATCAGGGTTTCAAGATGGCGCCGGTTGTCATGGCTTGCTATCTAACTCCTCTCCTGAACTTTTTACTGTTGTTCGTGTTCTGCCTTTTTTTCATCGACGATACATCCTCGCTTCTGGTCTATGATCGCTCAACTCTTCTAAGTCTCCAAGACTCGCTGATCAACACACCGGCTACTGGCAAATATGGACATTTTAAGCCTCCTCCACTTCCACCGTTCCTGGCGTCCGTTCCAGCTTACCTACAACGCAACGTGACCACGCTGCCACGCAACAAGCGATGCAGAAGACGCGGAACGAGGGCAGGCGTGCTGGTGAGGTTTAAAAAGTATCTCTCGTCTCACAACACGCCGACGGCTGACTTACCTCCTGAATTCAGCGTCTTTGATGTCCGTCGTTCCTTCGCTCGCCGCCAAAGATGCCTTGTTGCTATCAATCATGACGTCAGCGATCAGTATCCATCTTGTCCCCCGGTGAGGACTGTGAAGCGAGGCTACGTTAAACAGAACCTCCACCCGCTCGCTCGAGCTGAGAGTGACGTAACTGGCTGCGTTCCAACCCGTGCAGCACTGTTTAACGCCAGATCGATCACAAATAAAACTTTTATATTAAGTGATTTGATCTCCACTCATCGTCTGGATCTGTTTTTGATTACTGAAACCTGGCAGAAAACTGGAGACAACAGCTGCTTCTCTGAGCTTCTTCCAAATGGCTACTCCCACCTGAGCGCTCCGCGTGGGGCAGGAAGAGGGGGAGGGCTGGCTGCAGTCTTCAATGAGGCGTTCAAATGCCGCATGTTGCCTCAGAAAAACTACAACAGTTTTGAAAGCATGCTTTTTGTGCTGGAATCTGCTAAACCTCTGCTGTGTGGCCTCTTTTATAGGCCTCCACAATACAATAAAAACTTTCTCAGTGAGTTTTCAGAACTACTGGCTGACCTGCTGCCAAAGTTTGACTCTTGGCTTTTCTGTGGAGACTTCAACGCACACACCTGCTGCCCAAGTAATCAGCTTGGATGTGAGTTTCAGGACCTCCTGGACTCTTTTAACCTGTCGCAGTCGGTCTCGGGGGCCACGCACAGTCAGGGTCATACACTCGATTTAATTATCTCCCACGGCCTTCAAATACCTACTGTGGAGATCCTGGACACCTGTATTTCAGACCATTTTCCCATCTTATTTGAATTTTTCACCTCTCCTGCACCGAAGGCTGTTCTCCCAGCACGTCTCTGCCGCTCCATCACCCCATCCACCCCAAGTCAGTTCACTGATGCCTTTAAGAGCACCGACTTTTGCTCTGCTATCAGCCTGGACCCATCTCTACATCCTGAGGACTTCATCACCTCCTTCCATCACACCTGCACAACGATCTTGGACTCCATCGCTCCTCTCAAACAGGCATCTTCAAAAAACAGACCTTCACCATGGCTCAACGAAACGACGCGAGCTCTTCGACAACGTTGCAGAAAAGCAGAGCGAAAATGGAGGCACGACCGGCTTCATGTATCTCAGGGAATACTGAGAGACTGTCTCTGTGATTATCATAATGCTGTGAAACAGGCCAAGTCACAGTACCTCTCCAATTTAATCACCACCAGCTCCAACCGGCCGAAGACGCTATTCAACACACTCCAGTCTGTTATCAATCCATCTGTCAATGTTCTGAAAACTGCCACACAGTCTACCTGTGACGACTTTCAGAGCTATTTTGTCAACAAAATAGACTCTATCAGGCAGAACATTGTCAGTTCATCCAACACCATCCAGTCTTGTGCGTCTGCAATAACCACAGCTGTTTTTGACCAGTTCGACCTGGTTTCACTGCCTCACCTCATCAAGGTGGTTCAGCAGATGAAACCAACAAACTGTTCTCTGGACATCATTCCATCAAAAATGTTCAAACAGTCCTTTGATGTAATTGGTCCTTGTGTTTTGTCATTTATTAACAGCTGTCTATCTTCAGGTTTTGTGCCATCTGCTTTCAAACATGCTGTGGTCAGGCCTCTTCTCAAAAAACCAGGCCTAGATCCTACAGCTCTCTCTAATTTCAGGCCAGTTTCCCATCTGTCATTTCTATCAAAGGTCCTAGAAAAGATTGTTTTTATTCAACTTCAATCTTTTCTAGAGCTCAACAACCTGTTTGAAAAATTTCAGTCAGGTTTTCGAGCTCGTCACAGTACTGAATCTGCACTGCTCAAAGTGCAGAATGACATTCTTCTGTCTCTGGATGCAAAAAACCCTGCTCTGCTGGTGATGTTAGACCTCTCAGCAGCTTTTGACACCGTCGACCATCAGGTACTAATCAACCGTTTGTCTCAGCAGGTTGGCCTCCAGGGAGCTGTGCTTGAGTGGTTCAAATCTTACCTGTCTGGGAGAACTTTTTCTGTCATGATAGGCGATCTGTCCTCCTCTTCATCAACCCCTCTGACCTCTGGCGTACCACAGGGATCTATTCTAGGGCCAGTCCTCTTCTCTCTTTACATGCTGCCATTAGGATCAATCATCACACGTCATAACCTGTCTTTTCACATGTATGCAGACGATTTACAAATCTATCTGCCAGTCACTCCCAACCCCTCACTCAGTTCAAACACTCTTGTCAACTGCTTAAATGACATTAAGCACTGGCTCTCTCAAAACTTCCTCCACCTAAACACAGATAAAACTGAATGCATTTTATTTGGTGCACCTGATGACACCAGCAACATCCTTCCCAGTCCCAGTGTTGGTTTTCCCCTCCCCCACTTCAACCCGGTGGTCAGAAATCTTGGAGTGCAGCTTGACTCCAACTTAAAGCTTGATAAACAGATCAGTTCTGTTGTCAAGACCAGCTTTTTCCAGCTCCGTCTGCTCTCTAAAGTAAAGTCATTTCTCAGCCGTGGTGATCTGGAGAAGGCCATCCATGCCTTTGTGACCTCCAGACTTGATTATTGTAATGCTTTGTATGTTGGTATTAATCAATCCTCCATCTCCCGTTTACAGCTTGTACAGAACTCTGCCGCGCGCTTTTTGACCAACACACGAAAATATGAACACATCACTCCTGTCCTGTCCTCTCTACACTGGCTCCCGGTTCAGTTCAGGATACAGTTCAAGCTGCTGCTGTTTGTTTTCAAAGCTCTGAATGGACTTGCTCCTCTGTACATCTCAGAACTTTTGAAAGTCCATCAGCCCGGCAGAGCTTTACGATCTGCCAGTCAACACCTGCTGGAGGTGCCTCGCTCAAGGTACAAACAATGGGGAGACCGGTCCTTTTCTGTTGCCGGCCCAAAAGCCTGGAACAGTCTCCCCCTTGAGCTGCGTGCCACCTCTGATCTGACTCTGTTCAAAACCAGACTGAAGACCCACTTGTTCAAAAAAGCTTTCAGTGTGTAACTTTTATTACTTTTGGTATTTTAGTATGTAGCATTTTTATTTCCATTGCCTTCTTTTATTGCTGTTGTTTCTTATTCTATTTTCATTGATTTATTGTTCCAGTTCATTCATCTTTTTATCCTGTTAAGCACCTTGGTCAATGCAAGGCATTGTAGGAAGGTGCTATACAAATAAAAGTTTATTATTATTATGTTTTTTATGCCCTTCCACACCTCCCATGAGTTGTTACTGGAAAGATGGGACTCTGTACTTCTTTTATGGTCAGGCTTTGCGGTTTTTAGTCCTTTATTCAGATTGGCTCGAGCGGCTCAGTACAGAGCTCTTTCACCTGACCTGAAGGCAGCTTTGCAAGCTCTGAGGAGTGTGCGAACCTGGCTGGTCATCTATGGTTTCTGGTTGGGGTAAACGCTAAAGCTTTTGTCCATAGTCACATTTCCGATGCAGAACTTAATTCATTAATTCATTCAATTCATTCAACCTTTATTTATACAGGCTAGCCTCGTTGAGCCACAGGGACTCAAGAGGGACCTGTCTCACTCACACCCATGGTCAATTTAGAGTTACCAATCAGCCTAACATGCATGTTTTTGGACTGTGGGAGGAAACCGGAGCACCCGGAGAAAACCCACGCATGCACGGAGAGAACATGCAAACTCCACCCAGAAAGGCCCCCGGACCGGGATTTGAACCGGGGACCTGCTCGCTGAGAGGCAGCAGCTCTACCAGTTGTGCCACCGTGCTGCCCACTTGATGTAGTACAGTACCATTCATGTGTATGTTTCCATTTCCTGATGTTCAAATAAGTCCCAGTTAGTTTGTTCAAAACAGGCCTGTAGTTCATTGAGTGCATTACTAGGCCAGGTTGTAACAGTTTTTGTGATGGGCCTCGCTTTGCATCTGAGGGTGGTGTAATATGGGGGAGCAGGAGGGAAAGATGGTCTGACTGCCATGGTGGGGGATGGGTATAGGTCTGTATGCACGTTTAATGTTTGAGTAAACATGATCCAGTGTTCTCCCCTCTAGTCGAACACTTGCATGCTGGTAGAATTTTGGGGAGTACAGTCTTCAAGTTGGCCTTGTTGAACTCTCCTGCAATTATATGAACACCGTTGGTGTGAGCCTGCTGCTGTTCGTTTATGGTGTTCAGCAGGAGAGAGAGCACCGTATTTACATTAGCGTTGGGTGGTATACTGTATAAACAGCAGTAATTATCACTACTGTTAGCTCTCTCGGTAGAAAAAAAGGTCGGAATCTCACGGACATGTACTCGAGGTCTGGGGAAGAGTGATTGTCTATAATTGTCCCGTTGTTACACCAGTTCTCATGCGTGTAAATACAGAGCCCTCCACCCCTGCTCTTACCCGAGTCTGCAGTCCTGTCCTAGCGTAGAAGAGTGTGGCCTGCTAGCTGTATACTAACGTCGGGTATCCCGGGATGAACCCAGGTTTCGGTGATAATCAGAAAACAGCAGTCACGAACATAGTAATTTCCAGTAATGCTTTAAAGGTGACCACACATGTAAAATTCACTTTTTAATGTTTTTTTTACTCAACTTTGGGTATTTACTTCATAAAAAAACAGTCCTTGTGCCAAAAAAATGCACACAGTGGTTTATTTACTTTAAGTAGATTTATTTGTCTGGGATAAAAACGGTTCGTTTCACACTTCCTGCGGTTTGTGACATCACAAACCGCAGGACAACCCACACCAAACCTGAGTCCAGCCCCTCACCTAGCAACCCCTGGTGCGGCTCAACCCATTTCAGTATAATAGACGTCACGGTTGCCGAGCAGTTTTGGAGCTGACCCGGCGGTCATTTATTTATTTATTCATTTATTTAGCCCCCGGGGGGGCTAGGGGCTTGCCCTGCTCCAGCCACGCAGCACATCTTGAGTAAAACCAGAATGTTTTATTACCTTGTTTGAACTCTGTCTCGTTGAAACTGTGCACACACACACTCTCGCGGGGCAACAGTCTGAAACGTACAAGCACCACTGATCGATATACTTTTCAGATTAGCAATTTATTTATTTTAAGAATACCTTTCACTTCATCAAAATCTAATCAAAACTCCAGCGTTCTAAAAGTAGGTGGTTGTTTTTGTTTCTTATACGATGAAGGACTGCTTTTGCTCAACTGCGCCTGTAGGTCTGTGAGATAAATGGCTGGTGTCGGACCCAAAGGACCGGGGTTTGCTTCCCGGCCACGGCATCTTTTTTTTTGGTTTTGTTTCGGAGACATCGGGTGAGGACTACAGGGAGTTGCTGGCTTTTGAGGACCGTGTGGGTCCGGTGACGGTCAGAGGTTGCCTCATACGGATAAATTAACTGGAAACACTCGGTGAACTTTGTGTGTGTCTGGATTGGATGTGCAACCGCGGATCGAAGCGCCGCATGTAACTAGGAGCTACGTGGGCTGTTTGTTACCGAAGGAGGAGGAAGAGCTAATTTTAGCCTCGGATTCGGGAGGCATTATAAAAGGAGCAGCTAATGGCGGCGCACACAAACAGCTTTCGGTAAGTTATCTAGGTTATCTATAAGGACCATGGGAGACCGGGCTTTCAGTGTGGCTGCCCCCTGCCTGTGGAACTCTCTTCCTGACTGTCTAAGAGCTCCACAGTCTGTGGTTGACTTTAAGAGCGACTTGAAGACCTTTCTTTTTGACCAAGCATACTCTACCTCCTCATGATTCTACTTTTGATCTTAACTGATATTGTTATTGATTTTAATTGTTTTATTGTTTGTTTTATTGTCATTTAATTTTGTTGCTCCTTGTAGCACTTTGAGATTTTCATTAATGAAAAGTGCGTTATAAATTGAATTCATTATTATTATTATTATTATTATTATTATTATTATTATCTTAAGCTAGCACTAACAGTAAGTCAAACGAGTAATAAAAAAAAGCTAATTTTAAAACAACAACAGATTTGAGATACTGGCTGTTACAGAGGGCGGAGTTAATGTAAACAGAGTTTTGACGGGCGTGGACTTCATAGCTCATTATCATAAACAGGTAGTTTAGAACGGAAGTTAGAAATTGCAGAATTAAAAAGGGTATAATTTATTATTTAAGAATTATTTTGTGTATTAAATTCAATGAACAGGGTCTGGATAGCAGACAGACATACCATAAAAATTTAAAAAACCCATCTGAGGTCCCCTTTATTAGAGTAACCGAGTTTTCGACAGATCGAGTGCTTTGACTTCTATCAAGGCTTTTTTGTTCACATCACGTGATAAAAACCGAGCGCGGGGTAGCTTTTAGCTGGATTTGGATTCCTTTGTGCGCACGGATGTTAGTGGAGCAGGCCCAGTTTTGTCAAAAATGTAAAACAGTTTATAATTTATAAATTGCGCTACTCATTGAATCAACTTCCTGTAGATTTTCTTTTCTCTGACCACCGTAGTAGATTCTGACAGCAGGGGGCAGTGTTGCATTGCAGGTCACATATATAACACGGCCGAAACGGCGTCCTCTCTCTCGTTTTACAAACAAAAAGCAGCAAATATTCATCTCTCTAGACATATTTAAAATTGATAAACACATTAATCTCTAAAAGTAAACCTAAATTGCACAGCACTGCAGGCCGTGGTACGGTGTGGCTGTGGCCCCATTTGTTTTTTAAGTTTCGGTTCAGCGCCTTACTTTCACTTTTAATATTAATAATAACTAATAGTTTTGTTTTTCCTGTGACGTATCTGCAGTATGATAAATGATAGGAGCATAATAAATGCTCCCAATGTTTTGTTGGTCTTTTTTTTCTTTTTGTAAAGACGTTTTTATGCATTTATATTTATTTATTTATTTTGCATCATAAGACACTGTGACATTATTGACTAATCGAGTGCCACTCGAGTTATTTTATGTTAATGTCGAGCTTAAAAATTATGTACTCGTTCAACCCCTAATTTCCAGTGAGTTGTAATTCCAAGTAATCCGTTTTATGCACCAGGCATCTACAAACCGGATTCAAAAAAAGTTGGGACACTAAACAAATTGTGAATAAAAACTGAATGCACAGTGTACAGTCACCAAGCACTTAGCCTATCCTAACACAGTTCAGGAGTCAGTCGAATTGTCTCCCTCCTCCCCAGCAGGCTCCATTCACATAAAGGGAGCTACTTTCACTTTATGTGCACCTGATGACACCAGCAACATCCTTCCCAGTCCCAGTTTTGGTTTCCTACTCCCCCACTTCAACCCGGTGGTCAGAAATCTTGGAGTGCAGCTTGACTCCAACTTAAAGCTTGATAAACAGATCAGTTCTGTTGTCAAGACCAGCTTTTTCCAGCTCCGACTGCTCTCCAAAGTCAAGTCATTTCTCAGCCGTGGTGATCTGGAGAAGGCCATCCATGCCTTTGTGACCTCCAGACTTGACTATTGTAATGCTTTGTATGTTGGTATTAATCAATCCTCCATCTCCCGTTTACAGCTTGTACAGAACTCTGCCGCGCGCTTTTTGACCAACACACGAAAATATGAACACATCACTCCTGTCCTGTCCTCTCTACACTGGCTCCCGGTTCAGTTCAGGATACAGTTCAAGCTGCTGCTGTTTGTTTTCAAAGCTCTGAATGGACTTGCACCTCTCTACATCTCAGAACTTTTGAAAGTCCATCAGCCCAGCAGAGCTTTACGATCTGCCAGTCAACACCTGCTGGAGGTGCCTCGCTCAAGGTACAAACAATGGGGAGACCGGTCTTTTC
>JBBPBX010009943.1:4047-50274 GCA_038048925.1 Garcialebias charrua
TATATATATATAAATATATATATATATATATATATATATATAATATATATATATATATATATATATATATATATATATATATATATATATATATATATAACAGGTAGTCCCCGACTTACGAGCGCTCTTACATACGAGGTCCCGGACTTACGAGCTGGCGAACGAGCAGTAAATTTGTAAAAAATACAGCACTTTTTTGTGTTTTTAGATGAAAGTGTGTTAGCTAACCATTTGGAAACACGTTTCTGAGCATGTTCATGAACTAGTATGAACGTTTTTGATGAAAAACGAGTGTTCGTAGTAGCGCTAGCTTAAATTTTCCGACTTACGACAGAAAATCCGGACTTACGAGAACACGTGTTTCATGTTCCGACGTACAAATTTTCGTCTTACGAGCGACTCGCAGGTACGGAACTCGCTCGTAAGTCGGGGACTACCTGTATATATACATATATATATATATATACACACACACACTAGGGGTTGAACGAGTACATAATTTTAAAACTTGATATTAACATAATAATACCCGAGTAGTGCTCAAGTAGTTGATGATGTCATAGGATCTCAAGATGCAAAAAATAATTAACTAATTAAAACCGCAAAAAATATATATAAATTATTATTTACAAAAAAAGACCAACACAACATTGTGAGCATATATTAGGCTCCTACCATTTATCTTACAGCAAATAAGTCACAGGGAAACCAAAACTGTTATTATTATTACGCTGCAAAAGTGAAAAAAAAAGTGTGGCACGTCAAAAACGAAACTAAAAACAGTGGGGCGGTTGACCACCCCACACCACCTCCTGCGGTGCTGTGCATTAGGTTTAGTTTTAGAGATTAATATGTTAATAGGTTTTTGTAGGTTTAGAGATTTATATTTTTTGCCTTTTATTTGTGAAACAACGTCTGAGGATGCTGGTTCTGGTTCAGTCATTGGACCCGGTGTTACACCACATTCTGTGACCTGCAACATTTCATGCAACACCGCCCCCTATGGTCACAATATACGGTGGTCACAGAATATGGTGTATCACCGGTTCGCAACGCGCTCCAAACAGGAAGTTGATTCATTTTCCGTTTTGTAACTGCAACGTGATGACGTCACTACCAGTGGTGTCAAAAGTATTCACATTCATTACTCAAGTAGAAGTATAGATACTGGGATTTAAAATTACTTCTGTAGAAGTAGAAGTATCAACTCTAGCTTTTTACTCAAGTAAAAGTAAAAAAGTACTGGTTTCAAAACTACTTAAAAGTATAAAAGTAAAAGTAGCGTAAGAAAAAGCAACAACAAAGACAAATGCTTAGGCCGCACCACACATACTATTGTATACAACCCCACCTCCCCCACAAAAATCATTTTTTTAGACTAGATTATATTATATTGTTAATGTTGAAAAACTAGGGGTGCACTAAGCTACCTGTCTTAACTGCATATATGCCCATTGAAAATAGACACATTTAAATGCAAATTTAAATATATTAAAATAACCATACTGTATGTTTATGTTTATGTTTATTAAATTTGTTCATTTTTTTACAAAAGAAACAATACAAGACAATCTCATAAATGATTGTGTACAAAATGTAAAAAAATGAAAGGTAGCAGAAAGAAGAATAAATCTTATTATATCTGCCCCTTACTTCCAACAATCAGATTAAACAACAATAATCAACCATGTAAACAATAATAATCTTCAACCAACTTTTTCCAACAATCAGATTAAACAATAATAATCTTCAACCAACAGTACAAAATGACTAACTCTTTCTAATTTTCTAACTAATACAATACACATTACGCTATTTCATATATATTTTTTAACACATTTGTTTTGATCATTTTTTAAATGTAAACATTGACTTGGCATTTTTAACTACATTCTCCAAGCCATTCCATAATCTAATTCCCTGGATTGAGGTAGAACGTCCCTTCAAACTAGTTCTGAATTGTGGTTTTACAAACAACTCTGTCCCCTTAAGATTATAACAACTTTGTCTTTTAACAAAGTGCATTTGGATATTTAAAGGTAATGTATTATTTTGAGCTCTATACATAACTGATAAAATATTATAGTCTACCAAATCATGGAACTTCAATAACTTTAGTTGATAAAATAATGTACTTGATGGATGACGTTAATGCTTTCTAGTGATAATTCTTACGGCTCTTTTCTGTAATACAAAAATAGGCTTTGTGATTGTTTTACACGCATTCCCCCAAACATCAATACAATAGATTAAGTGTGGAACAATGATTGTGTTATACAACAAATACAGAGCTTTATCATTCAATAGGTCTCTGACTTTGTACAGTACTGCTATCGATTTAGCTATTTTTATTCTTACAGAATTTATGTGTTGTTTCCATGTCAGTTTGTCATCAATGATAACACCCAAAAACTTCACCTCACTCACTCTACAAATCTCAACTGTTCATGTGGCTCTTGTAACTCATTCCATTTTTCGGGTATGTGTGTGGTTCTGCTATTGTGTTTGGGGCAACAGTGAGGCTCTTAATGAGGATGTATAGCCCTTGGTGTGAGGTGCTATCCAACTGTCCTGCTGCAAAAAAATTATTTGATTTCTCTTAGCCCTCTTTCTTTTCTTGATGTTCTTTCCTTTGTCTGTGATGCCTCAATTAAGTCTTAAAATTGTCTCTGGTTTTATTCTGTTCCGGGTTGTAGGAATGTTGGAAGGTGGAGGGTTTCACCTCGGTCCAGTCTTACTTTGTTCTCCTGCTACAAAACAAACATCATCCTTACGTTCTGCCTTAAAGCAATGCAGGCTAAAAAGATTAATGTAAACACAAGGTATCATATGGGGGGCCAAGATGGTGTAGAGGCAGGGCTGCCGACTTGGGACCCGAAGGACCCAGGTTCGAACCCCGGCCGCTACACACCTTGGGGTGTCTATGAGTGCACACCTATTTCCCCAGCTCCCCGGGCGCTTTCTATGGCTGCCCACTGCACCACCTGGTGGTGGTTGGGTTAAATGCAGAGACGAATTTCGTCTTGTATGGGAAACATACACAGATGACAAAAATGTGACATTCATTTTATTTTATATAATGAACGTGCAACTGTTAGAACCAGCACTCCACGCAGAAAAGCAGCACCAAACTTTGATTATTTTTATTATCCATACATCTTTTTAATGTCCGTCCCCCCCTTCAACAGGCCATCTGTTCTGCCAGCAGATGTCCCTTGCTACCTGTGCCTCATTTTCTTGTCCATCAGCTTATTTCTTATCTTAAAACTCTTGTCATCCCAAACCTGCCTGTTTGGTCCTCACCGTCACCTTCCAACTGTCTTCCTGATGGGATATTACTGTGCCGCGTTTCATCCGGATGCTAGTCTTGTTATTTATGTATGCGTCTCTCAGGATCGATTTAACTAAACCCTGCTATTACCCTGTGGGGACGACCATCCACAGATCCAGTTTTTAGCAGCAGGAGCCAGCAAACACAGTGGGGCAAGGATGAGGGTAGATAGCCACTGACAGCTAACAAATAGCCTTTGGGGACTTAACAGGATATGATAGCCATGCTTGCATTAAATCCCTGATCTCTTCACTGATTGAGAAAATACAGAAGTGACAGTAATCAAAATAAATCTGAGTCTGATAAAGGCAGCAGATATGTGGCATCAAATGGGACCCAGATGTCCTTAAATATCAAAAGTATTTTGATTCTTTATAAGTAAGAAAACGTTTGAAATAGTTGCAATATGTTTGCACTCTTTTAAACCACTGGTATCAGATCTCATACCAAGAAAACAATATTTATTTTACCAATGAGTTTTGAATACACCTGTGAAACATCAGTAACTGTTTAATGACACATTCACTGATGTAACAAATAAAAGAAAACCTAAGATACATAGATGTACATGCACATATTATAGCTCTGGATGTCCTTGGTTGCATCTCTGCTTTATGCAATGATATGGTTCTTCTGGCATATTGATGCTCAATGAGATTAACCTGCCTAAATAAAGGTTGAATGAAAATCTTCAGGACGGGACCTTCAGTGTGCACTAGGGCAGTTCGCAGCTGAGATGAGAGTCAGTTCCTCAAAGTCTGAGGCTACTGTTCTAAACAGGAAATGGGTGGGGGGGTCTTTGCCTGTAGGAGTTTATTTGGGCATTTCATTCACAAGTGATGGTCGGATGGAGTGGGAAATGAATAGATGGATTAGTTGTTTTGGTCAGTAATTGTGAAGAAAAAGTTTAGTCAAAAGGCAAAGCTCTTGATTTGCTAGTTAGTCTATGTTCCAACCCTCACCTTTGCTCATGAGGTTTGAATTATGACTGAAAGAACAACAACCTACAAACAAGGGACTGCAATGCACTTCCTTTGCAGGGAGGTTGAGCTCAGCTTTAGAGATAAGGGTGAGGAGCTTCATCAGGGGGAGCTCAGAGTAGAAATGTTACTCCTTTGCATTGAAAGCAGTCAGTTGAGGTAGTTCAAACATCTGATTAGGATGCCTCCTGGATTCTTCTTGTTAGAGGTTTTCCAGGCATGTCCAATACCAGAAGGCCCTAGGGAAGACCCAGAACTCGCTTGAGGGATTGTGCATTTTCTCTGGCCTGGGAGCCTCTCCAGGTCATCCAGGAGGAGCTGGAAAGTTTTAAGAGTCTGGAGTCTGGGTTTCTCTCCTGGAACTATTGCCTCCGTGACCCAACTATGAATAAGTGGTAGAAGTTGGGGATGGATAGGGAGAATGATGTTGTATAGTGGGGTAAGACCCAAAAAATGTTGTTTGAGTCTTTGAGAAAATCCATGCAGGCCGTCTTGTGACAGTTTTATTTGCTTGCATCTAAAGCAGTTAAAGCAGACACAAACAATGTACCGTATTCGCCGGAGGAAAATACGCTCCGGTGTTTAATCCGCTTTGTCCAATTATTAACAATAATCAAGAAAAAAACGTACACAATACGCCTCGGAGTTTAATACGCGTCATCACCACGCGACGCGTCAGCGCCTCATTTGCCCTAATCAAGATGGCGGCGACAGAAGCAAGCGAGTACGAAGATCTTCACAAGGAAACACGGTAAAACAATTATTTCTTTGCGAGAAAAAATATATTTCTTAGCTGACTTCATAGCAGACGGGCTCCTGAGCTTAACGAAATGTTCAAATCAGCTGGATTTTAAAAAAAAAAGTTCGCTGAATTTTAGGCAGGCGCCAGGCGGGTCAAACCGGACGCTTTCTTTCTTTAAATTTAGCTAAATAAACGCTTAAAAAATATATTTCTGAGCTGACTTAATAGTAGACGTACTCCTGAGTTTAACGAAATGTTCAAATCAGCTGGATTTAAAAAAAAAGTTCGCTGACTTTTATGCAGGCGCCAGGCGGGTCAAACCGGACGCTTTGTTTCTTTAAATTTAGCTAAATAAACGCTTAAAAATATATTTCTTACCTCACTATAGCAGACGGGCTCCTGAGCTGAACCAAATGTGAAATCAGCTGGATTTAAAAATCCGCGGTGTGGTTTATGAGTGGTATCTTGCAAACAAAAACAGCGAACCTCACAGCTAATAGCAGCTACATCCACAGCAGGGAGCGGGCAGCGACAGAGTCAGTCCGACCAAAGGAGGCTTTTTTCGGACACAGCAAGTAGAAACTTCTGGAAGTGGCCCCTCTTCCTCTTCACTCTCTGAGTCCTCTGCTGGCTGCTGCCTACAGCGCCTCTATAGCGGCCGAAACTGGTACTGCACCATTTTCGCCAAAAATGAAAAACGAAGAATCAGAGCGAAAAATGAGTCTAAAAATATGGGAAAAAATCCATAAATAATACTCTTCGGTGTTTAATACGCTGGACATTCAAATTAGCAAAAATACTGCGTATTATAGACCGGTTTTTACGATCAGCTTGTTAACAACTCAATTTTCAAGACAATCTTTTTGCAGAGAACAAGATTATATTTCAAAAAAGGAAGACCAAGTACAGCAGTGGAATTGACAGCAAATTAACTGTGATGAAAGGTACCCTGATGCATGCTCAATAATCCAGGTAGAAAAATCTAAAAAAATCTAAGTCTGGTCCTCTGGACATTCATGGGTGTAATATTATGTTATGTTCCGGTAATCTTATGTGATGAAAGGTGTTTACCTTTATCAACACTGTGGATTTTATTGTTCCACTAGTCTTTGTTTTCAGTCAGCTGTCTGAAAATGAATAAACTGTATTGTCAGAGCTGCCTATTTGATTTCACTAAGGACAAACCATCAAACTGGCTGTTGTTACTGATGTGAATTTTTTAATGAGATGAAGTCAGCTTAGATGCAAATCTCTGCAAGCTACAATGAACTTAATGACATTAAAACGTTTTGGGACACCGGAGTGGACCATAAGCTTTATAAACAGTGCCACAACTAGAGTGTTGTTCCAAATATGGTCAGGAGAACAGATACACATATTGTTAGTGTGTTTGTGTCCAGGGAGGACTGCTGAGAGTGGTAACAGCATCACAATGATTTTTAAGAAAACCCGGTTCATCTCACAAATACAGAATGCCATTGATGAACTCTGACTTGTTTTTTTCTTCTCACCACATTAACTCAGATTTTCCATTTGGCTAAATAAGGAGTTTGATTAGCAGCTCTTTGTTCAGCATCTGAGACATTTTACCACTAAAGAGAGAACAAATGTCAATTTGACTCCATCTATGAGGACCAGCTGGATCAGGCGCTGAGCACAGAGCTGTGTGCTCCATGTACCAGCCGCTGAACATTATGTTTGTCGTTGTTGCCTAAATAGCTTGTTATATTGTGGATTGTTTATACTGTGAATCTGCAAAAAAGATAAATTAGTGCAGTGTTTGTTTATTTTAGTAGTCTGGCTACATTTCATTCCCCCAGTGATCCAACCTGTGAATAAAAATACAAATAAAAACTGTGCATCTAGACATCATGATGCATTCAAGTACAACCTAAAAATTCAAAAACACATACTAAACTTGTAGTTTATCTAAAAATATGAAGGTTAAATATCCCATTTAGGTTTAAATTGATAATTGTTTCATTACATGATGAACGTTTACAAAAAACAGTAAGTTATGTGTGTTAATGTTGAAATGTCAGTGTGCATCATTTAAACTACAAGTTGTACCTGAAAGTACCATGTTTGGCCATAAAAAGTGTCTATTAGCACAACAAATTTTAAGTATTCAGAAGAGTAGATTGCACGGTGGCATATTTTATCCAAGATGAAGGTCCAGATCTAAAAGTCACCATTCATCACTAAAGCACCCGTGCTCTCTTAATTCTCATACAGGCAGTACAAATGTACAGTACTTAATTCTAAGCTTTTCTGATATTGTTTCTGTATTTTATTTTATTTTTATTTTTTTGGGGTTTGATTTCAAGTAAATTATGTCACAGGTTGGGAAATTAAAAGGTTTATTTAAGAAAGAAAATAAAAAGATGGCATGGCAGCAGCAACTTATAAAACAAAACTTGATAAGAACACCAAGGATATAACGAAGGCGATGGCAATCTAGACAGAGTAAGCACACAATACCAGAATAAAACAGAATGATAACTGATGGGAGTAATATTATTTTGCAGATGAGACAGACAAGGAACAGGTGTAGGAGGGCGTTGTTGGAGCAGAAACTGGTTATACAAGCGTACTGAGTAAAAGGGAACTGCTGGCATAGGGAGCATGTGAAAAAAAAAACTTAAATACACTGAAAACAATAGAAATACAAACAACAATGGACATAAATATAAATGACTATTATAAAACATGCCAAAAAATAATTCATGAGTCACATATCCTGAAATATGATCCATGTGGAAAACCATGCAAGTACATGGTATTAAACGAACACGTTGAATAATCTAAAATCCTACAATTGTTTGGTTTAAATGCCTGGCAGGGATCAGTCTTATTGTTTGAACATGTTGCAAAACTCATCGAGATACAGCTAATACAGTAATTGTATTAAATTCCACTTCCTTTGAGTCCCATACCATAGACTCGCTCAATCATGAAATATACACAATGAAGCTGATATCTGTAGTTCCTGTTCTGCTCTGCAGCCTAAACAAGCTCTACAGCTTGGTGCATCACACATGGTCCTGTTCTCTGTTTGCCATATATTCAGATTAGAGTTGCTGTAGAGCTTGCATCCGATCTCCAGGAGAGCAGAACAAACTGTATCCTTCTACTATGGCAACTAATTGACATTAAGGAACTCCACGACATGAACCTGACCAGCATTGAGATAACAAAACGAGACATAGCCCATGGTTAACTGCTTAGCACCAACTGAAACTTCCTAATAAAATGTATTATTTTGTGTGGATAACTAACCATAGATTTAAAAACAGTCACTTTTTCATTTATAGAGTAGTCAATCCAGCTTAGTTTGGAATAGAGCTGTCATTTCTAACTTGGGCCTGAAGCCCGGCCTGGTCCGGCCCAAATTCGAGCCAGGTTGGGCCATAATAATGTGCTGGATGGGCGGGCTGGGTCAGTTTCAGACTTTTGATTGCATCAACGGACACGTGCGGCTGACGCTCCAATTTTATGGCAACATGGCTCGCCTTACAATTTGGACCACCAGCTACATGTGGCTGTTTGTCCGCGTGCTGACCGGCTAGTTGAACAAAGTCAAACAAAAGTTCAGGTAAGCTTCAGATGGACTACTGACAGTGATCCATGCAATGCCCAAATGGACTCAGCCGCTGCACCAGCAGATGCGCGTGGCCAATGACCCAATTTGCTGAATGGGTTTGAAAACAAGTGAGATCCCAGGACCAGAACCGAACCGAGTTGGCTGTGGGGGACTTGTCTACATTAAAGCCGGTCTCAGCCTCTGAGCGGCCCGTTATCTTAAAACAAGGACTGTTCACCTTTGTGGGAACTGCTGCGCTCACCTGGAGGTGACGCGCGGCTGCTTTGAAGTGCCGCCAATATCGGATCGGAGCGGAACCGGGTCAGTGAGGACCTCAGCCTCTCCGGTCAGCCTTGCTGTGTTTTTAACCGGAGGTGGCCTCTCGTGCAGTGGAGGATCAGACGAGCAGAGTGGCGTGAAGAGCGGAGGATCTGAGCTACGCTGCTTGGTTCTCGTTGAGGAATCCGGCCTGAGTTTTTCATTGGATTTCATCGGCCCTGGATAATAATAATTTTATTCCGGATCACACTGTTGCTCCCTGCTGACCTGAAACAGGCTTGGACCATGCCTTTAATTTCAGGAGGAATTTCTGGCAGCTCACTCTGTTATTTGCTGCAAATTATTTGTTTCTATCCGTTGATTCTGGACCCAGCTTCTGTTTCCCATGGCCGCATCAATTCATATTCACAGGGGGGCTGGAGACCTCCTCAGCCCAACTCAAACTGCAGTTGGGCCACCTTATCGGATTTGTTTGCCCATTTCATCTGTGACGCTTTATGGTCTGAGACTTTTCTGCACCATTCTTATTATTGTCGTTATTTTCAGATCTCTGACTATCTGTAATCACTGAATCTTATTAACACATCTGGATCTGCCCATCACTGCAACTTTCACTGTTTTTGGGTTCTGAATGATTGTGTCTTCATTAATGTTTCTCATGGTTCAATTATGGGGGCTAACTGTCACAATGTTAACTCCTGTAATTACACATCAGTGACAAAGAAGTCAAGAAAATGTCTGATAATAATGTTGTTATTGATCTCAGGGATTCAGCCCAACCCAGGACCCCCCACTAACTATAGTACACCAGATGACTTTAAAAACAAGTCAGGTCTTCATTTCTTGCATGTAAACACTCGTAGCCTTCTGAAAAAACTTGATGACTTGAAAATTCTGGTCAGTTCTTCTGGGGCAGATGTAATCATCATCTCTGAAACTTGGCTCAACAAATCTGTTCTGAATAATGATCTGGTAATCAATGGATTTAAGATCTATCGCTGTGACCGTCAAAAAAAAGGGGGGTGGGGTGGAGTCGCTATTTACATCAGAGATTCTTTGACTGCCAGTATTGCGTCTACAAAAACAATCCCAAACCAGTTTGAGACCTTAGCTGTGAACATCACTTTGAATGGAGTCCAGATCTTATATGTAGTGGGTTGTTATTGTCCCCGTTCCACAATACCTGAGGCTCTGTCCTCCCTGACAGAATTCCTAGGAAATTTAAAATTCAATTAGATTCTTTTGGTAGGAGATTTCAACATTGACTGGGATAAGTCGACCCTCCTCTGTGCTAAATTCAAGGAATGTTGCCTATCACTCAATCTAACCCAACTTTTTAACACTCCCACTAGACCAAACAAATATTGTCCTGAAAAATCTTCCACCCTAGACCTGTTTGTAACAAATACACCTCACAAATTTCCTGGTACAGGTGTATTTGCTGACATTTTGAGGGATCACTGTGTGATAGCAGCTCTTAGAACTATTAAACTTCCACCTTCTAAGCCCAGAATAATTCAAAAAATGGATTTGAAACGTTTTTATGAACATTCATTCCTCTGGGATCTATCCCACTTTGATTGGCAACGCATTCTATTAATCAACAACGTGAACACCGCTTGGAACTATTTTCATAATACTGTAGTTTAATTTATTTTGTGAACAAACACGCTCTTTTCTGCCAGTTCAGGAAAAAGGGACGTCACAGCTCCTGGTTTACTCCTGAACTAGCTGACCTCCTGCACAGGAGAGTCTATCTTTGGGCTGCAGTGAGAAAATCTGGCTCCGACACTGATTGGTTGAATTTTCGACAGCTGAGGAATAAATGCACAACTGCTATCAAAGCTGCAAAACGAAACTATTTCTTATCTCAGACCTCCAAAAATCTAAACGCCCCTAAAAAATTCTGGAAAACCATCAAATCTCTCTCAGGCATCCGCCAATCATCTGACCTCCCATCACAACTTCTCATTGACTCTGTTCCTGTGTCAAATAAGCATGAGATTCTGAACTGTTTCAGCAAACATTTTGTTGCTTCTAGATCATTTTGACACAGTTACAAATGGAAAATCAGCTACTTCATCTAATAACCAAACTTCTACAAATCAAATCCCTCCTACAAGTCAATCCTCAGTTAATCACACCTTCTCTTTTTCTCCGTTCTCAGTCAGTGAGGTAAATAAACTGTTAAAAGGTCTTGATCCTAAAAAATCTGCAGGTCCAGATGAACTTCCACCTTATTTCTTAAGGCTGGCTGCTCATATCATCACAGTCCCTGTGACCCACATCTTTAACCTGTCCATAAGCCAAAACTCCATTCCGGATGCTTGGAAAACAGCCTTTGTTCTTCCTTTGCTGAAGGGAGGTGACCCCACCTCACTGAACAACTATCGACAAATCTCTAAACTCTGCATTTTAGCCAAGGTTCTAGAAAAACTGATAAACTCTCAAATCAAAAATTACCTGGACTCATTTAACATCCTACCTCTCTATCAATCTGGTGTCAGGAAACAACACAGCACAACGACTGCTTCACTGAAGGTTCTTAATGACATTGTTGAAGCATTGGATGCTAAGGATTATTGTGCTGCACTTTTCTTAGACCTGTCTAAAGCTTTTGACACTGTGGATCATAACATCTTGTGTCATAAGCTCTCAGAAATCGGTTTCTCAGATCACACCATTGGTTGGTTTTCTAACTATCTTTCCGATCGGAGGCAATGTGTTCAACATAACGGTACTTCTTCCAGTTATTTAACAGTTAAAAATGGTGTACCACAAGGCTCAGTCTTAGGACCAACCCTCTTTACAATCTACATAGCTAATGTAGGTCAGAGCATCCCTGATGCATCCTTACATTTCTATGCTGATGACACAGTTGTTTATTGTCGAGCTAAAACAGTTGCTAAGGCTTTCCAGCTTTTGCAATCCGCTTTTGACATCATCCAGTCAGATTTGTTCCATCTCAAACTTGTCCTAAATGCTGATAAAACCAAAGGGATGTTTTTTTTTTCAATTAGGAAGTAGGTCCCAGCAGTTCTTCCTCTGATTTCATCCTCAAATGGTGTCCCTATTGAGTTTGTTGATTCCTATAAATATCTGGGTATCCTGGTCGATTCACATCTCTCTTTTAAACTCCATGTGGAAAACCTAGTAAAGAAACTGAAAGTTAAACTGGGTTTCTTTTTCATAAACAGATCATGTCTAACACTGAATGTTAGGAAACACCTTGTATCTGTGACTTTCCTTCCCTCCATTGATTACGGTGACATTATCTACATGAATGCTCCAACAAGCACCCTGCAGATGTTAGATGCTGTCTATCATGGTGCACTAAGATTCATAACTGGATGTGATTATCATACCCACAACTGCACCCTGTATTCACTGGTTAACTGGACATCATTAACCTCACGCAGACTCTTCCACTGGTACATTTTCATCTTTAAATCACTTCTTGGTCTGCTGTCTTCATACATCTCCTCCTACATGTCTTTGCGTGAGTGCAGCTACAGCGTGCGCTCTCAGGACATGATTACCTGCAGTGTTCCGTCAGTGAGAACTGAACTTGGCAAAAGGGCCTTCTCCTACTCCGCTCCTGCTTCCTGGAATATCTTACAAAAAGATCTGAAGCTCTCAGCCTTGACCTCTCTAAATGGCTTTAAGAATCTGTTGGAATCCTGGCAAAAACCAATGCAGACATGTTCCTGTTTTTGATTTTCTACATCTACCTTATAATCTGTCTGTTTTGCTACTTTTATATCTTTGTTTTAACTTGTTAAAAAAAATCTGTATTTCTCTCTTATGTTAGTCTATTGTTGATTGTTCAAGGAAATTCTACTGTTGCTGTTGTCACCATTCTTTAGTTTGTAGACAGGTCCCTCTTGTAAATGAGTCCTCGAGGCTCAATACCATACCATACCATACCATTTTATTTATAAAGCACTTTAAACAGGAACAAGTCCACACCAAAGTGCTGGACAAACAAACACGCAACAGGCAACACAGACAATGAAGTACAACACGAAAAACATAAAAACATTGCAGATCATAAGTCAAACGATCCAATACAAATCAGCTGGCATTGAAAGCAATGAGATTAATGAGATCAATGAGATTAACCTGCCTAAATAAAGGTTGAAAAAAAAAAATCCTCCCAGACATGTCAGAGCAGGGTCCGTGTGAATAAATCAGAATGCAGGCAGAAGCAGGTATTTAATGTGCTATGACGGTCGTGAAACGGACAACACCGCCTCAGCTCCCATCCATTTCTGCCCCCTTTTATTCAGCCTTGTGTGTCCGCTGACCATTAATAACTATAATATTACTTTGTATAATAACTATAATAATCTGCTGAGTCTTGATACTAAATAAGAATTCTTATATCTTCCTTTCTTTGAAACAAGTTTTTAAATCATGTCAAACTCATTTGCTTACAAAAGCAGTAAAGTTTAATTAAAAATGGTGTGTGTGTGTGTGTGTGTAGGGTGGGGGGGGGGTGTTCGGGTTTGGACCTGTAATTACAGTTAATTCATCAGGTCAAATTCAGAAATAATAGCTATGGGATGGGGCCAGGTCAGATTTTTTTGGCCAGAATGCAACTCTAGTTTGGAAAGTACATACAGTGTAGTCTAAATTCAAAGCATTAAGTATTTGTTCCTTTGCTCCATACACATATATTTACTGTATAACAAGATACAGCATGTTAGACTTCAGAGCTGTCTTAAACTCTGCTTAATACCACAAAAAGTGCATGAGAATCTAAAATGACTATTACCAATAAAAATACTTCAGGAAAATCAATATATTTATAGCTCATAAATACCAGAGCACTTAAAGACAAATGTCTATAATATTGTGCACAAATATTTCCACTTGTGATACATTTGTTGAAAGAAGGAATATAAAGTCATAATAAATTATAATTAAGTCAGCATTAGGAATGATCAGAGTTTATACACTAAGTGCTAAATTGTGGTATTGATTTTTTTAGCAATACAAGACTTATATAATCTCTACTTGAAGCTCATGTGTTTAATAATACGGTCACAGACGTTGGTAAAGAATTCAAGCAATAGGTCATGTGCTCATTAGTTGTGTGATAGAGGCTGAAACATGGTTTTCGTTGAGGGCCAGTATGTCTGTTTTCCTTGTTGGCATCAAAATCTTTAAAGGAAACTAAAGTGCATATAAAGCAGTGTGACTGGATTGCATGGGAAAAAAATACCAACAAAGTGAACTTTTGTACTGCATGTTTTTTTAATTAAACATGATGCTAAGAAATTCTAAAGCATTGCATATTTTTTTTCTGGAACCAAAGTGTCGATCTTTTTGGTGTGTCAATGTTACTCGTCAGATGCATTGATGTCAGTGCTGGGCCGGTCTCAAAGAGAAATAATTCTAAATGGCTGTTCAGCATCATGCATCAACACCACACATTATTTTGCATCAGTGTGTTCTAGTTTGTTAAAATTATAACAATAAAAACTAAACTAGAAAGACATTTAATTTATCTTTAAAACTTAAACTGAATTGCAGTTTTGAATTCTTCAGGCACTAAAAATGTTCAAATGTACCCATTCTTCTGCTGAATGGTCAGACTATATGCAAAAGCTGACAACTCTGTGTGCTTTGTGATGAAGTGTCATTGTTTTTCCATAATGCTGGCAATTTCAGCTCTTTCACAAGTTCTTGACATTGATTTAGTATATAATAAGTGTTAAACTAAAAACAGAAACAACAGGCTTTCAATTTGCAGTGAAATGAAATGTGATCGGGAACAAAGCATATTTTATCTTTAGCTGGTGGGTTTCTTTACCTTTTGAACTTAGACTAGTCATTTCTGCTTTTCCAGTTCCTCAGTCAAACTTAAAGCTCCCCTGACATGATCTTTCAACTTTCCAAAAAATGGCACAACATATATAAATATTAAGATTGACCTCTGACCGTTTTTGCTAAAATAATGTTAAATGAATGAAAATTCCTCCCAAAAACAGTTTAAAATTAGCGCCATTTTTTTAACACGATAAATAGGGATTTCGCCGTCGCAGGATGATGACGTCATAACAAGAGACGTGTCTACTGCGCAGCTTGAAAACAATGGAGGAGCTACAAACTCGATCCGTCCAATTTAGCCATTTAAAAGTTAATATTTTAGCGGATTGTCTGCAGAGAAGCCAAAGTTATTTCCAGTAAACAGCAGGTTATAATTTTTTTTCAGCTCCTGCTGGTTTTTGGAGACTTTTCACTTCAGGACGTGAGCAGCTCTGTGAGGACTTACAGCATAGTTTCCACAGCACTGAAATGGTAATATATTAGTTAATGGTTCTAATAATTATTCAACATTAATTTATAGTTTAAAAAATTAGTCCCTTTTAAAATATCTGTTAAATATATTATTCTTTTATTTTATTTTGTTTGTGTTTTCAGGTTTCCAGGTCTCCAGTCCATCACCTGAGGCTCTTCCTGTTGAACCACTAGTACAACCCAGACTTTCACATCACAGCAGGTAAGATTGCATCAACGAAAAGAATAGTACTCAACAATATTCTTTGATGTAAATCTGTTGATTTTCTGTGGTTCTGATGAGGGAAGTGACAAAGTGGATGCAGCATTCAGCCCATAATGGACCCAGATGTCCCCTGCGTCCAGACCTACAACACCTGGACATCCATGAGCGTGGCGGAGCGAGGATTCACAGAAATGTCTTCACCTGAAGAGTGGACCGAGGTGGAGGAGAACAAACCTTGATATTGTTCAACAACAGATGGAGACATCTTCAGGATCTGTAGAACATCAGGACTGCTGCAGAAAGCTACGTTTGTGCATCAAGACATTAAAATATGCAGAAATACTACAACTGGCCAGAGCATTGAGATGAAAATGAATCAATGAATTTAATATTTTTTCTGACTGTTCAAATGAACATATTGTTTGAAAAAAAAAAGGATAACAATGAACCAAGTGTTTCTGTAGTTATGTGTAAATAAAGTTACAGTAGTACACTATATTATCTGTTAGTGTTGAGTTATTCTTTGTGAGAATATTTGTGTATCTGTTTTAATTTCATTCGTGCATCTACAACTCACAGCTCATACTTTAGTAAAAACAAAATTGGTGAATGTTGAAAAAAACATTTTATTAAAATAAAACCATCCCATATTATCAAATAAATGAAAACCTCTGGGGAAACATTAATATGAACAGATTATCAAAAAAAATTGAGTTTAAAAAATGCAAGTGGTGTTTGACTTCATCAGCTCTGTAAAAATGACTCCAACACCTCCTCGTCCACCCTCCTGTCCAGGTGTTGTAGGTCTGGACGCAGGGGACATCGGTCTAGTTTCTCCTCATCCTGCTGCTTGTACTTCTTCAGACTCCACCACCTCCTCGCTCCTCCACGCTCATGGATGTCCAGGTGTTGTAGGTCTGGACGCAGGGGACATCTGGGTCCATTATGGGCTGAATGCTGCATCCACTTTGTCACTTCCCTCATCAGAACCACAGAAAATCAACAGATTTACATCAAAGAATATTGTTGAGTACTATTCTTTTCGTTGATGCAATCTTACCTGCTGTGATGTGAAAGTCTGGGTTGTACTAGTGGTTCAACAGGAAGAGCCTCAGGTGATGGACTGGAGACCTGGAAACCTGAAAACACAAACAAAATAAAATAAAAGAATAATATATTTAACAGATATTTTAAAAGGGACTAATTTTTTAAACTATAAATTAATGTTGAATAATTATTAGAACCATTAACTAATATATTACCATTTCAGTGCTGTGGAAACTATGCTGTAAGTCCTCACAGAGCTGCTCACGTCCTGAAGTGAAAAGTCTCCAAAAACCAGCAGGAGCTGAAAAAAAATTATAACCTGCTGTTTACTGGAAATAACTTTGGCTTCTCTGCAGACAATCCGCTAAAATATTAACTTTTAAATGGCTAAATTGGACGGATCGAGTTTGTAGCTCCTCCATTGTTTTCAAGCTGCGCAGTAGACACGTCTCTTGTTATGACGTCATCATCCTGCGACGGCGAAATCCCTATTTATCGTGTTAAAAAAATGGCGCTAATTTTAAACTGTTTTTGGGAGGAATTTTCATTCATTTAACATTATTTTAGCAAAAACGGTCAGAGGTCAATCTTAATATTTATATATGTTGTGCCATTTTTTGGAAAGTTGAAAGATCATGTCAGGGGAGCTTTAACAAATTACGTATACAGTAGTTTTACCAGAATATGGCAGTGATACTTATCAGAGTCAGAGTCAGAGTCAGAGAGTCTTTATTGTCATTTGCACCGCATGTGGTACATGTGATGAAAACGAGATTATGTACACGGGGTCCCAGTTACATCCAACAACAAATGCAAGAGAAAAACAGTAATAACAACTAGAATTAACTAAGAGAAACATCAACTAGTAATACACTAAGCCCTAAAGTGGTGGAAAAACATCATTATAAACAGCAGCACGAACATGAGTCTGTATGAGCAGATGGTCACAGATGAACACAGCAACAAGAAAACAGATCAGCATCAGCATGATGTGATATTTTGCAGTGTTTATTCTTATTATTTATTTATTCATGAGTCTAACAGCCTCAGGGTAGAAGCTGTTCCTCAGTCTAGTGGTTCTACATTTGATGCTCCTCAACCTCCGTCCTGAGGGGAGTGGGACAAAGAGTGAGTGTGCTGGGTGAGTGAGGTCTTTCATGATGCAGGTGGCTCTTTTCCTGCATCTGGAGGTGAGATTTTATGAGTTCTCATCAGAATACTTGTACAGTATCTTCTTTTAACTTGTGTGATTTTATTTATTTGACTATTTGGAAGGATTCTAAATATGCAGCCTAAAATAATCTTTGCTGTCATATTTTACATGAACTGACAAGTTCTGCTGATCTTGGTCAGTCCTCTTCACAAAGCTGTCATTTCAAGTTAAACAAAAAACCTAACTTTCATTTTCTTTATGTTGAAGTATCTTATTTTGTGGGTATTTGGGGGTCATAAAGTAAATATTAAGGATGAAAAAAATCTGGACAAAAAATGAATGAATGCAGCTGTTTCATACCTACATTGCACCATTGGTTATATATAAACAACATTATACCAACTGTCTAGTGAATGGACTAGTGACTTACTAGTGAAGTTTTGGAAGTACTATAATAAAGCTTTTATCAAATGATACATCCCAAAACTTTCCAGTGCTATTTACAGAGAAAAATGAGAAATAATTTATTATGTGATCTTTGGCAGTACCGTAACTTCGCCTGGTTGAGAGAAAATACTGGATATGATGGAGGAAAAATGTCAGGGATTTCCTCAGATGGATAAACTGAGACATAATCACGTAAAAATTTGGATATGAGAGCAAATGTCAGGTATCATGGGCCATTTAAATCAGTGAACATGGGAGCAGCATGCAAAGTGTGGATGAACTATAAGTTCAAGTCGCTTTTTAATACAAAATGTAATTTAATATATTAGAAAATCCTGGAAAACGATTTGTAAATGAAAGTGATTGCATGTGATTTGACTCATCACACATGAGATACAGCCAAGTGGCGCAGCGGACAGCTATGTAAGCACCCGGGGAGCAATCAGCATTCAGATGTCTTGCTCAAGGACACCATGACATATGGGCACGGCAGGAAAGGAAACCTGCAACTTTACGGTCCCAAGTCAGCAGTAGTGGTAGAGTAGGGTGGTAGGGTAGCAGGTATAAGGAAAGTATTACAACCACATGTGGTGAAGTACAAACCGACAAATAATTGTAAATGCACATCCAAATGTTCCTTGTTACTGTACCATAGTTACAGTGGGTTTCTGGTCTTTAAACAAGTCATATAAAATGCTATGATCCTACTTTTGACACTTTTAATGACATATATCAGCTATCAGTCACAAATAGACAAACGTACTCTAGGATAATAATTTATATGTACTGTAGTTGTGAAAGTATGGTGCAATTTTAAAAAATGAACAATTTTTTAAATACATTTATTTTGTTAATTTTCTTTTTATCTGTGTTACCATGAGAAGACAGAGAGCAGCCTTCCTGGACAGGGTACTAGCACATCTCATGCTGACACTTGAAATTAATGTCACCTGATAATAAACCCACTTTGGCCAGCTTCCATCATGCATTATAGGGGACGACAGCTTACTTAGGGAATACATAAACTAAATCATGTTTCCACGGGATTATAGTCAGCCCACATTTACCTTAGTACCTCTGAGCAGATGGCCTTGTCTGCATGTCACCTAATAAATTGGCACACTGGCAAATCTGTAACTGTGTCCATTCAAACTACATGAAGAAACTCCCAGTAGGGCAAGTTAATATCCAAACAATTCAACGCTATTATTACCCAGGGATTTATTATGTTGCAGAAGATTTGTGATTTATTGTTACGTCTTTGGTGAACATAATACTTCAGCGACCATTCAGATAAAACGGTTTGATTGTGTTAGTTCCAAACTCTTTTAGTCTTTAACACTTTGCTTATGTTTGTTTAAACTACTCATCTCAGTATACTACAGTAATTTGTAGTAGTGTTAACCATAACACAAATAGTATTATTGCTTTTTTTTTTTATACCCAAATTGGACCAATTTTGATCTGTCAGATGAAAGCTGTTCCTAATGGTGAATATGGATGGGTATTTCCAGATTAGTTAAAAGGCTTGGATTCAAATCTCAGCTGAGGCTTTTGCATGTTCTTCCTGTCGACTTATGTATTGGTTTTCTCCAGGAACTACACTATACAAAATGGTGGAGGTAAAGAAAATGGTGGATGGTTGTATACTTAAGCTTTAGCCACTGCCACTGAATAAGAAGCTTTGAATCTAGTTGTGGACACCGTCAATTAAGAGTTGAAATACGGTTTTAAAAGGTTTCCATGCTCATGGCATCTGCATGCTTAGCTTATATTGCAGGATTGCATTACCCAACAATATGAATTATTCATGAACAATCTTCCACACATGCGGCAATCCTCAGGTTATAGCATTGCAAAAACAAACAAACAAAGATGAATCTTAGACACAGACAGTAATATGTATTTGGTATTAAAAACATTGCAAAATAAATATTTCAATCTTTAGTCTACATTACTGTTTTATACCAAGACAGTGAAACACCAGCTGTGGATCAAACGCCCTCCACACACACACACGCACACACACACACGCACGCACTCACGCACGCACGCACGCACGCACGCACGCACGCACGCACACATACACACACACACACATTCATAACCACAGGAAAACCAGTACAGTATAACTAACATACCATATGTAATGGGATTGTTGCTAGGGATACGGTTGTCAGGTGGTTGCCACAGAGCACCCACTTTATCTTAGACTGATAGGATGTGCAACCATAATGTTAAAGAGGATGAATATTGTGTAGCTATTTATGAAACAATGTTGTAAAGAAGAATCCATACTAATGGTGAAAATGCAGCAAGTGTCAGCCGTAGAAGTGCGCTTTTACCTTTAGAGAATCAGTCAGTGTCACCTGATAGTGAAGGGTAAATCTCTTCCATTTCATGCATGAAGGGCCTTACCTCCACATCGTCTTGTCTGCCTTTTCACTATTCATCACCCAAAAGAAAGAATTAATGAGAACTAACACAAGGAACGCTAAAAACTAAAGATGGTTGGTATGAAACTGGATCCTATTTCAATGAAAGATGGGACGTCTGGCTGAATGGGAGGCTAATCTTAAGATTTTATTCTGTGGGCATCATGATTTGATAGACATAATCTTAGACAGTTTTCACATGAAGTAAATAAAAGTAGGTGGTGAGAATGTATTCAAAATGACCAATCAGTTTGTATTAAAGGAGTTCTTTACTGGGGCTCAGAATGAAGAGTAAATCATCTGCTAGTCTGAAAGTCAGTGAATCAATATGTTGAAATGTCCTTGAGCAAGTTACTCAAGATTTGCTCACTGATGTGTGCATTGAAGACCTGCTCCCAATTTATTTAATAATATACCAAACAGAGGACAGTTTGAAGGATGACAAGGACTTGTTTGCTGAATAGTAAAGTCATGACCTGTGGGTACTACCTGTATTCAATGAGTAGCTTCCATGTTCTTGATTTTGTTCCCCTTCCTCTCAACCTAGGCTAGTCAGTTCTCACGCCTGATCAAGCTTTTAGTGGTGACCCTGCAAAATAAGAGAAGGAACATTCTGGTACGTCAACTTCTTTTCATCACGGTTTAAATAAAATGAATAGAAGTATAGACAAGCAAATCAACATGTCATCAAAATGCAAATTTTTGAATTAAAAATAAGCTTGCATAGGAACTTCGGAATTAGTTTTTAATCTGCAAATTAGTTTCATTTTACATGAGTAATTTGGACAAAAATATTAAATGTTTCTCATTATTCTTGTCAACGCTTCGACTGTAGCTATGTAGAGAAATAATGAAAATTATTAAAAGCACATCTAAACATCTGGAAAACATGCTGTCTAATTTATACATTGAAGTTTTGACAAAGGAAAATTAAGTCATTCGGGTATCAAATATACACCTGTATGCCAAAATGTTTCTTTAAAGTCAATGCAATTTTTAAAATTGGAAATTGTTTTGCTTTTCCCCTTTAAACGTTGTAATGCTCTGCAGTGATTGCTTGATATAAACCTCAAGAGCTCATCAAAACTTTTATTTCAACAGTATTTTGCCTTGAGCTAAAGTTTCATTGTTGGGTTCAAGCAGTCAGATACACAACAAGATAAAAAAAAAGCAACAAATCCCTTTCTTAAATGTTCTTATTCAAAGTGGTTTTCTTTTGCTTCCTGAAGTGTTTCCATGGTGAAGCTATTGGGCAAAACATGGTTCTCCTTTTTATTGTTAGGGATTGTTGTGACAGTAACAAACAACACGTTTATGAACTTAAGTCATCAAATGGGCAACAAAAGGCTTCACAAAAAAAATCAACAATTTTCAGTCAGGTCGTCTGGACAGTTTCTGTTTTTTGTGTGTCAAAACGTTTCACCTTCCATCCAGAAGGCTTCATTAGTCAAGGAAACACACAACACAAAACTGATTATTCCCCCAACAGCAAAGTGGAACAAACCAGTTATGATGAAGCCTTCTGGATGGAAGGTGAAACATTTCAGCACACAAAAAAGAAACTGTCCAGACGACCTGACTGAAAATTAATGGATTGTATACCTGGATTTTTGAGCATGGACTTTGTTGCTTCACAAAAAGTTTGATCCAATTTTTTTCCAATCCATGTTTTTAGCAGCTTTGCTATAGTTTTAAAGCAAATGGTAAATTGATTTAAACCTCAAAACTAGAAACTCAACTATTTTATGGCAGCACAATGGTTTAGTGGTTAGCACTGTCGCCTGACAGCAAGAAGGTCCTGGGTTCAATTGCCGGGTTGGACTGGTTGTTCTTTGTGGAGTTTCCATGTTCTTCTCATGTTTGCGTGGGTTTGCTCCGGGTACTGCAGTTTCCTCCCACAGTCCAAAACATGCATGTTAGGCTGCCTTCAGGCCCAGGACTTCCTTGCAAAAGAGATGTATGATCTCAAAGGGATTTTCCTGGTTAAATAAAGTTTAATAAAATGTAAAAAATGAACAATGCAAGCAGTATTATTACAAAGTAGGAGCAATATTTCCAGGGAAAGAAGTAAGACCTGTTTTTTTTATATTAATTGATAACATAGCTCCACTCAGTTTTGCATGTGAAAACCCACATTTAGAGTGTGTTTTGGCTCAACTTGTCATTTACCTAATGAACTCAGGAATTTGTGTTGTTGGCAGCATGATGTCCAATGTGTCACCTTGGCATTTATCTACAATCCTTATTCTGAACTTTAAAATCCGGCTGCTTTTCATCATTTTTTTTTCTTTCATAGGTAGGGAGTGTGGTTCCTTAATGGACTTGATAATGGGGATCTGTCTTGTGACAGCCATTACCGGCTGAGTTTAATGTGCACTCTCAAGGTAGTATGTTGACATTTGCAGCTTGGCACAAGCAAAGGTTTGGCTCGTCACACTTGCTGCTCCTATGTGCCCAGCCTTTCAAGGATAATGAGCTAATTTGTTTTTCAACAGGACAGTGCTAATGTTAAGAATGAAGCAGGTTTTTAGGAAAGAGTCAGCAACTCTTCAAAAAAAGAGAACAAAAAATAGACCCATTAACTTTGCATGAAGGTCAATTCTTCCAAGTATATAAGCTTTAACCAATAATACTGAATGTGGCAGAGTAATAAATGCAACATACTCGAGTTATATTTTTTTAAACCTGAAGCAAAAGCACAAAAAATGTTTTTTGGCTTGAGATGTAGTCTAATGAATAACAAGTTACAAAGCAGAGGCTGGTGAATTATTGATCAGGTGCTGACGTATGTATAGAGCAACAAAAACGCAATCATTTTTTTCTCAACCGCAACAATTCCAAATATAGATTTTCTAAAAGAAGAAGAAAAGGGGGGGGGAAAGCTAGTTGAAATATGGTTTAAGTTGAGGTTTTTAAGTCAGAACACTCTTCGTTCATTTAATAATTCAGAATTCGAGCATGGTTTCGAACCTGAGATGAACTGGACATAGACACTTTCACAGCACCTTAAATCAGGAGTATAGAAGTGGCTTCGTTTGGTTCAGTAGGAATGTAAAAAAATCAGCATTTATTCATCACTATCCAGAAATCCTGCACCCACAAGTCACAAAGTAAAGTCTCATTAAATAAGAGTGAATTAAAGCGAGCAACTTTACATATCAAGTGAATACATAGTTGCCATCAGGCCTGCGTATGAACACATGTACAGCCTTTGTTCAGGCTTTAGGAACAGGTGGCTGTGATCCTGTGTGCCAGCATGAGCTTCAGTGGAGCTGTAGCCTAACAGACTGGAGAGGCAACAGTTATCTTGGAGTGGCCTGCAATGCTGGCAACATAACATTTTGTAAAATAAACTTCTATTTACACCTAAATTTAAGGATGGCAGTCATGTTTGTTTTCTAAATAGAGGACTGGATTGTGATTGAAAGTGAATATGATCAGTCAGATACATACAATTGGGAAGCAACAAGGTGGTCATAATGTTATGGCTAGTTGGTCTGAGTTCTCATGGGTCATTTTGACTAAAAGCCAGTAGGAGGATTAACTTTTCAAACTGGATAAAACCACTGAATGCACATTTACCTAAAATTGCACTAACTCCATGTGTGAGTGTAGCAGCTTCAATAATGGGTTTCGAACCCCACAGAAACAATAACTGCTGCAAACAGACTGAGTGGACCTAGAAAGTGAGCTCTGGGTTGCTGTTAGATGTCTGGGGAGAGCAATAAATCACCCAGACACTTAAAAAGTTGTACTCCAGTGCCCCAAGGTACCGGTACCTCTTTAGACGGTTATCAAATAACTCCACGTTACATTCAGGCATTGCAGTTTTCATTTGGCTGTAATTTTCAGAGAAAAGCAGGGGCATGCTCTTTGATTTGTTTTAACACAACCCCCAGTTTAACATCATGATCTTATTATAAACTCCAGCAGATATTTGACTACCGCTGAACCTCCATAAAAGGCCTCAGTAAAAAATATTTTCTGTATACCGGTAATAAGATTGCAGTCATCCTCGTTGTTTTTTTTAAGACTGTGGCACAGAGAGTGCGGCCCCGAATGAACTTACGGTAATTCAATATTTCACTAACATGTTTGAGATATTACTTATTCTCCAGATGGGATGAGAAAGACAAAGGCGAGTTGTGATAAGCAGCGTGCTGAGAGACATTAACTTGTTAAATCAGAGTCAAAACACAGAAGGATCCGATGAGAATGAATGGCAGTGGGTTAGACACTTAGACAGGAAGGAGTGGGATAACAAAAACTGCATGCAGAGAGAATGAAAGTGATTACATCAGAGCAAATGACATATCACAAAGAGTGTGAAATGTGTTCTAATTCCACACAGTCTGCCTTTGTCCCAGTGCTGAATAAATCAAGGTTTTTATCTGAAACCCCAAGTCAGTCTCTTTTGAAACCTCCAAATAATCCTGCACTAACCCCAAATGCATGTTTTGTTTATCAAAACAAGACCTCCCATACAACTTCAATATTGAGCAAGACCTTACCCCAACTGGCTGAACTGCATGGTAAATGTAGGAGAGGAAATCCAATGTTTACATGCAAAATAAGGAAAATAATATAGAGAACATACATGCATAAGTGAATATGCAATGAACTTTGCATGGGCTGAGCATCTGAGTCCTGAAAGGAGCTATGCTGTTCTAAAATAACAAGAGGACAAATGACTGAGTCAAACACACCCTAAACTGGAGTTGAGGGAGAACACGGAAACACAGTTGTGCAGAACCACATCATTTCCTAATAATGATGGTTTCAGAATATTGGTCTTCTTGTTCTTACAGTAATGAAGAATATTTTAGAAGTAAATTATTATTTTGTAAGTCGCAGGGTGAAACTAGCCTTCCATGTTTCCAATGAAATGTATAAAAAGCTTTCTGCTTCAAGAAAAAAAAAAAGTTGCTATCACAGTCGAAAGTAATTTCAAATGTCAAGGCAGCTATTTGGTGTCAAATTGGTGGCATTAGATTTAGCATTAGGACTCGTTTCTGATTCAGAATTCGTAAATGGTAAATGGAGCTTACTTATATAGCACTTTCCAGCCCCCTTTGAGGGGCCCCAAAGCGCTTCACAGTAATAATAATAATAATAATAATAATAATAATCGTTTTATTGAAAAGCGCCTTTCAGGACACCCAAGGACACTTAACAAACCAATACAGTTCAAACATTATCAGCGACAAATTGAAATATAAAATACATAAAGATTATAAAATACAAAATGATAAAAATACATTTAGTAGAGTTAATGATAAGCTAGTCTAAAGAGATGTGTTTTCAGGGCTGTCTTGAACAGAGAAAGGGAGGTGGTGTTTCGAAGGTCTGGCGGTAGAGCGTTCCAGAGGTGAGGGGCAGAGCAGGTGAAGGCCCTGCTCCCCATGGTGGAGAGGCGGGCAGAGGGTACATGGAGATGTAGCGAAGAGGAGGATCTGAGAGAGCGTGATGGGATGGAGATTTGTAGGAGGTCAGATAGATAAGGAGGGGCAAGGTTGTGGATAGCTTTGAACGTGAGAAGTAGAATTTTGAAGATGATGCGTGATTTAACCGGGAGCCAGTGGAGCTGCTGCAGGACAGGAGTGATGTGGTTATAGTAGGAGGTTTGAGTGATGACACGGGCAGCTGAGTTCTGGACCATCTGTAACTTGTGGAGAGATTTGTTGGGGAGGCCATAGAGAAGGGAGTTGCAGTAATCAATACGGGAAGTCACAAGACTGTGCACCAGGATGGCTGTGGAGCGGGGTGTGAGAGAAGGACGGAGACGGTTAATATTACGGAGGTGGAAATAGGCAGACCAAGTAATATTGTTGATGTGTGAAGTGAAGGAGAGAGTGGTGTCAAGGATGACACTGAGGCTCTTGAGATCAAGAAGAATGAGGATGGACAGAAGACCAGAGTCAGCAGCAAGAAGAAGGTCGTTAGTAATTTTTACTAGAGCTGTTTCGGTGCTATGGTGGGGGCGAAAACCAGATTGAAACTCTTCATAAATGTTGTTGTTGGACAGGTGTGAGTGAAGTTGACTAGCAACAGTTTTTTCAAGAATCTTGGAGATGAAGGGCAGATTGGAGATCGGACGAAGATTACTGAAGTTGGTAAAGTCAAGACCTGGTTTCTTGATGATGGGGGTGATGGCAGCAGATTTGAAGGCTGTGGGAACAATGCCAGAGGTTAGGGAGGAGTGGATGATATTAGTACCAACCATCCACCAATTCATACACACATTCATACACTGATAGCGGTTGACTGCCTTGCAAGGCGCTGCCTGTCCTACCAGGAGCAACTCTGGGTTAAGTGTCTTGCCCAGGGACACAACGAGGTATGCCGTGACCGGGGATCAAACCCGAGACCTTCTGGTCCTTAGCCGGCTGCCCTGCCTCTACACCATCTCGGCCCCAACAGCAACGTCAACACTAATGGATAGTGTGTGCCTTTCTTTGTGCAATGATTTTTTTCTTCTTCTATAGTTTAGATTTTTAGACTTTTCTTTACAGGGTTTTATTGAATAAGTAATGGGATTTGTGAAGAGGGAGCTGAGCTGCAAAGCAAATCTCTCTGTTTACCAGTCTGTCTACGTTCCTACCCTCACCTATGGTCACGAGCTGTGGGTAGTGGCCAAAAGAATGAGATTGTGGATACATGCGGTTGAAATGTTTCCTTCGCAGGGTAGCTGGACTCTCCCTTAGAGAAATGGTGAGAAGTTCAGTCATCCGGGAAAGACTCAGAATGGAACCGCTGCTCATCCACATCAAGAGGAGCCAGTTGAGGTGGTTCGGGCATCTGGTAAGGATGCTTCCTGGGCACCTCCCGAGGGAGGTGCTTTGGGCATGTCCAACTGGGAGGAGACCCCAGGGAAGACCCAGGACATGCTGGAGAGACTATGTTTCTCAGTTGGCCTGGGGATGCCTTGGAATCCTCCCACAAGAGTTGGAAGAGGTGAATAAGAAAAGACATGTCTGGGCCTCCCTGCTAAAGCTGCTGCCACCGCAATCAGACTTTGGATCGAGCGGAAGGAAGAGGAATGGGTGGATCGATGGATGGATGGATGGATGGATGTATATTTTAAAGCTAATTTCTGAGATAACAAGCAGCCACAAATGTTTAGGAAGAGGACATGGATGCACTACATAATTTTGAGTGGCTAAATTGTTTATGGTACAGATCAAATAACAATGAAAAAAACTTTGAATTTATGCATGTGTAATTTATTTTATATGCACAGCCACATAAAATTTTATGGATATGGATATGATGTTTGTAAAGCACATACTGGGTCATGTAATCGAACCATACATATGCAATTTATCATTTACAAAAGGGGTATTTCCTGACAGAATGAAGGTGGCCAAGGTGATACCTCTGTTCAAAGGAGGTGACAAATGTGAGTTTAATAATTATCGACCGATATCCTTGTTACCACAGTTTTCTAAAATATTGGAGAAATTATTTAGTAACAGATTAGACCAATTTATTGAAAAACAAAATATTTTAACCAATAGCCAATATGGTTTCAGAGCAAAAAATTCAACATCGTTGGCGCTTGTGGACTTTATTGAACAAGTAACAACTGCTGTGGACCAAAAACAGTATTGTGTGAGTGTGTTTGTTGACTTAAAAAAAGGCTTTTGATACGGTCAATCATAACATTCTTTTTGAGAAATTGTATAAATATGGTATCAGAGGATTGACTCTGAAGTGGGTGTGCAGTTACTTAAATAACAGGAAACAATTTCAGAGTCAGAGAGAGTCAGAGAGTCTTTATTGTCATTTGCACCGCATGTGGTACATGTGATGAAAACGAGATTATGTACACGGGGTCCCAGTTACATCCAACAACAAATGCAATAGAAAAACAGTAATAACATCTAGAATTAACTAAGAAAAACATCAACTAGTAATACACTAAGCCTAATATAGTGGGAATAAACAGCAGCACGAACATGAGTTTGTATGAGCAGATGGTCACAGATGAACACAGATAAACACAGCAACAAGAAAACAGATCAATTTGTGCAGATAAATGATATATTATCGGATTACAGCAAAATTACATGTGGAGTTCCTCAAGGATCTGTAATTGGTTCAAAGTTGTTCATCCTGTATGTAAATGATTTGGTTAAGGCGTCTAGTCTCCTTAAATGTGTTCTTTTTGCAGATGACACAACTTTTTTTGTTCTTTTACGAATATTGAACAGTTATTGAAATTAATGATTATTGAGTTTAATAAAATTCTAAATTGGTTTAGACTCAACAAAGTATCGTTAAACTTAGATAAGACTAATTATATGATATTTAGCAATAAAAGGGCAGCACGGTGGCACAACTGGTAGAGCTGCTGCCTCTCAGCGAGCAGGTCCCCGGTTCAAATCCCGGTCCGGGGGGCCTTTCTGGGTGGAGTTTGCATGTTCTCTCCGTGCATGCGTGGGTTTTCTCCGGGTGCTCCGGTTTCCTCCCACAGTCCAAAAACATGCATGTTAGGCTGATTGGTGACTCTAAATTGACCCTGGGTGTGAGTGAGACAGGTCCCTCTTGTAAATGA
This sequence comes from Garcialebias charrua, assembly GCA_038048925.1. Lineage (NCBI taxonomy): Eukaryota > Metazoa > Chordata > Actinopteri > Cyprinodontiformes > Rivulidae > Garcialebias > Garcialebias charrua. Next base: position 33,113 of record JBBPBX010009943.1, read on the forward strand.
GTCCCCGTGGCTCAACGAGGCTAGCCTGTATAAATAATGGTTGAATGAATGAAAAAAAATAAAAAATATTGATTTTTCATTCAAGATTGACAATTCAGAAATCTGTAGAGTATATGAGGCGAAGTTTTTGGGTGTCATCATTGATGATAAATTATCATGGAAGCAACACATAAATTCAGTTAAAACGAAAATATCGAAATCTGTTGCAATTTTTTATAGAGTCAGGTATCTACTGAATGATAAAGCTTTGTGTTTGTTGTACAATACAATTGTTGTGCCACATTTAATTTACTGTATTAATGTTTGGGGAAAAGCATGTAAATCAATTACAAAGCCCATTTTTATATTGCAGAAGAGAGTTATAAGAATTATCAAGGGTAAACATTATTGTCATCCATCAAATATATTATTTTGTGAATTGAAGTTTTTGAAGTTCCCTGATTTAGTGGATTATAACATCTTGTCATTTATGTATAGAGCGCATCATAATGCATTGCCTTCTAATATCCAAAATAATTATGTGAAAAGATCCAGTAATTATAATCTTAAGGGGAAAGATGTTTTTCTTAAACCGCAATTCAGAACCAGTTTGAAGGGAAGATCTACCATAATTCAAGGTGTTAGACTGTGGAACGATTTAGAGTTATCTGTTAAGGAAGCTAAATCTATCTCAATATTTAAGAAACTGGTAAAAGTCCATATGCTAAAAAAATATATATGAATGTATTTCATGAAAAGTGTTAGATATTTGAAATATCGCTTGAGTTATTTACTTGTTTTGACAATTTTTTGAATATGTTTATTTGAATGGTTTATTGGATAACAAAGGAGCAGATATTATAAGATTTTTTTCTTCATCTGCTGCCTTTCATTTTATATATACTATGTTTTGTAGTTAAAGATATGTTATTTGTTATGTTATGTATTTTAATTTTGTTATGAAATGAATAAAGACTTCTAAAAAAAACAAAACATCATTAGAGCAATAAATGTAGTGCTATAAACTAAGAATAACCAAGCTCTGGATGACTTAAAACCCTTTGAGATTGGTTGCAGTGCTTTACTGTAACTAATTCAATGCTGTCTGGCGCAGTTAAAAGGTGTTTAAAAATATTAAAGCCATTAAGTCATTAAGTGTTACAAATTATACCAAGGTAAGATCAATAATTGGCAGTAAATTAACAGGTAAAGACTTTAATTTTCATGTAGGGGGAAAAAAAAACGACATTTATTTTAGAATATATGAAAGAGAAAAAGGTTATAACGCAAAATAAACTCGTTTTAATTATTGTAACCATTTTTATGGTAATTGGGCATTTTAAGATACTTAGCCAAGAAGACAGGAATGAAAAATAATTTATACCCACAGACAACTGATAATCTCATCAAATTTAATTTCAGCACAACAGAGCTCAACAATAAATTCAGCGTTTAAAGTCTATCAGAATAGCATAGGGTGAAAATGGGGAAAAGGCTAATTCAGCTAACATTATTGCAATATATTAAGTCCCTAAATAAATATGCAAGGGCTACATGGTAACAGTGGGCACATCTCTACCTGTCAGGTGTCTGGAGGGTATAATTTACTACTGTGAAATACTCTGTTACAGTTCAGGTGACATGGACAGTCTGAACATCAATAGTATTGAGGGGAATATGTACCCTAACTCATCATTGCCTGACAACAGGAGAGCTGTTTCAGGGAAATAGACATGGATCCTTTTCTTTTCAAAAGAGAAGAGCAAGTTGATCTTACTGAGTGAGTGAAGGAAAGGGAGTGATAAGAAAATTATTTCTTCTTACTGGAAATGCAATCTTGCTGTCCACTTAAAGGCTGGAGAAAGCTTTAGGTCCAGCACCAGCATTATATCGATCCCCCACATTTCTCTCCTCAGAGTGGTAAGGAGAAACAGTGCTGGGGAAAGTTGCCTAAAACACAAAGGCAGGATTATTTTATTTATTTATATTAAAAAATGGTTTAACTTGGTTCTACACAGTGATTTGAAGTTATTATTATATACAGTATCTAACTAATGTGGCAGTGACACCAAGATACAGTAGTTGAAATTGGGTTGGTACAATGGGAACAATGCCAACAGGAGCTGTTAAGTCAGTGGCAGAAATTCTCTGAGTGGCACATAGAAGGTGTCGGCAGGAACCTCCTCAGAGTTACATTACATTATTCCAGTTCTGCTTCTTGTTTGCTCACTGCAGGAACTGTGGCCGTTCACAATCTTACCTGCTTTTATTAGACATTTGTTTAGCTTCTGCTTCAGAAGAGGTATCATTTGAGCTCAGTCATGACTAGATGGAAGGGGATAAATCTGGTTCAGTCCAAGTAAAGTAAAGTTTCAACCAGCACCCTCTATATTTATTGCCTGCTGACAGAAAACAAAAAGTGGCAGGTGACATTTATGTATTTGTGTGCCTGTTAGCATAATATTTCATGAACCACTGGACAGGTTCCCAAAAAACACTTAAAAATACTCATTTGTGCACAACTGATTAACTTTTGGAGTCAATCCAATTCAAATTGGCCGCCACAGTTAATCAGTTTTAGCAAACCCCCAAATGACTTTGACTATTTGACAAAAAACGAGCTACAGTTTGGCGTCATAGCAGCTGAAAGAAACTCCAACAGATACTCTGACGATTGTTCATAATATTTATTTAAATTATCAATATTAAAGTACTTTGTACTTGTGACATTTTTTCTAATAAACATGAATGCATCTTTGAAAGATAACATTAGAAACGTACTATCAAATACAATTAAATGAATAACGAAAAATTCACACTGTTGAGATGAACGGTTGTTGAGATATTTGCATGTGCAGTAACAGGAAGTGATGACAAAGGGGAACGCCTGCATGTGATCAGAACATTGCTACAATGGCTAACAACACAAACAGTGGAGAAAAAGTCATGCTTTTTTACATAATTTTGAGTCACTGAAGAGGAGAAGAGCCAGAGTTCAAATAAACTTGTCTAACAAAGAATGGTTCTTTTTAAAGTTACACTTTGAGGTCACTTCCTGTTTCACTTTGGCTGCACCAAGTTCAAAGGAAAATAGGCCAGTCCTGTGACAAAATGGGTAAAATCATGTCTTTTTTGCAAAATATCTTAAATATTAAGATGTTTTCTTCGACTTGTTTTGATATGCTTTGGAGTCGACCTTGTTTGGCTGTTAGAAGAAAAAAAAAAAGAACTACTGAACAGATTCTAATGAAACTGTCAAAAAATGATCACATGTCTATAAATTAATTTTTACGTTCTACTTTCAAAAACATCATTTTCTGAATTTTAATGCAACAGTTTCCCTTGAATAATGAAAAGCAGATACATATAAAGTCAGAACATTTTTCTATCAATCAGAAGAATCGGATAAAGACAGATAATGTCTGAATTATATGTTAGGTTTCCATTTAATGTCAGTATAAATACCGGTGTTGAAATCGTTGCAACATTTACCGTAACTTGTTTACTTCACTGAATATCAGAATTTTCCTCCGAGTCAAAACAAACTAAATAAGACTGTTTCGTTTAGACTGTGAAATCTCTGAGACAAACCCCAATTTATGCAATATTCACTATAGCAGTTGTTTGGTGGTTTGTTTTCTCCCATTTTATTATGTTGGTAAAATGAGAGCAAGACATGGACATCCAATTTTCATGGGAAAACAGACTGTGTGGTGAAATGCTGTGAAGACTTTTGTCAGCCTGGTGTGTTAATTATGATTCTTCTTCTCTTTTGGCCATCTGCGTGTGACAGAACTGCTCTGATGCAAGAACTTTTGCAGAACAACGCCTTGTGTGTTTGCTGATCATCTTTGTTCCTCATGTCAGATGCCATTTATAACTTACAACTATTACAGTTTATTCTCTTCCAATCTCCTCTCCGGTTGGTTTGGTCATCACATTTACTCAGTTATGGAAAAATGTTGGATTTCATGCATGGTGTTGATTTTGTTTGGGTTGTAATGATATGCACTAATTAGAAATGTTTGAATAAATTCTGCTTATTAAATTCACCAACCACTGAAGTGTCAAGGTGACTTTATTGTAATTCGCATCACACGTGATACATGAGGTGGAACAAAATTGTATACTCAAGGTCCCAGTTACACCCAAAAATTGCAAAAAATAACAGTATACAAGGATCAAAGATATATGCTAAACAATAACAGTGTAATAATACATTGTATCAAACAGCAGCCTGAACATGAGTCTTTTGTGAGCAGACGGGTATGAATATAGCAGTTTAAAGGCAAGAAATCATTCAGCCTTTATTTAGACAGGTAAGTCACATTGAGCCTCGAAGACTCATTTACAAGTGAGATCTGCTTAAACAGACAAAATGTAATGAAACTGGACACATTAGGAATTGGAGGGGAAAATATTCACTTTTCTTCTTGCCTGAGGAAAAAAATATATATATTTAAAAAAAACTTGCACAAATAAGCGCTTAGTGGCATAGACATTTTGCAAGGGGGGGCACACCGAGAATGAAGATCAATGTCCATAGACGCTCTCGGGGGCAATGAGTTCTGATAAGGACGGAATAATCAGCCAGCTCCCTCCGATGAGATTTGTAAACATTCTCAAGGTATGTCGGGAATGGCCAAGGTCAACGCTAATGAGAATCGGCTCACCTAAAGCCTTTTTCTGGATTTACGAGTCTAACGGCTTCAGGGTAGAAGCTGTTCCTCAGTCTAGTGGTTCTACACTTAATGGTAAATGGAGCTTATTTATATAGCACTTTCCAGCCCCCTATGAGGGGCCCCAAAGCGCTTTACAATACCAACCATCCATCCACCCATTCATACACACATTCATACACTGGCAGTGGCAGACTGCCATGCAAGGCGCTTTCCAGTCCTACCGGGAGCAACTCGGGGTTAAGTGTCTTGCCCAGGGACACAACGACACATGGTGTGGAGAACCGGGATTCGAACCTCCAACCTTCCGATCAGGGGACGACTGCCATTACCACTATGCCACGGCCGCCCACATATAGGTCAATGCTCCTTGACCTCCTGCCTGAGGGGAGCGGGGCAAAACTGTGTGTTGGGTGAGTGGGGTCCTTCATGATACAGGTGGCCCTGCATCTGGAGGTGAAGATGTCTGTGATGGTGGGGAGGCTGACTCCAACAGACTTTTGTGAAGCCTTCACCACTCTCTGTAAAGCTTTTCTTTCTGCAGATGTGCAGCTTCCATGCCACACGTTGATGCTGGATCACAGGATGCTCTGCACCTCACACCTGTAGAAGGAGGTGAGGACTGAGCTTCCCAGCCTGCCTCAGCTGCCTGAACAGCCATTGTAAAGAAAATGCAGTATATACTGGCTTTTTAACTTGGGTTTGATAAATTAAATCTCTACTTTACAAAAATCGGATTTGCTTCACTCTCATTTACCTCATAGCCTTTTTAAAAAGCCGTCTATACTTCATTTTAAAACTCATTGCTTCATTAGACCAGTCTAAATGAAAGAGCATTAAGTAAAAGGGTGATTTTAGGATACTTTGTGTGCATTACTGCCAAAGAAGCTATTTTTCCCCGAAGATGCATGTATAAGATTGCTTTTAAATGTGATGTTTGATAGCTAGCAGAGAATGAATGATGGTCTTTGTCCACTCAGGGATCTAAGACTCATTATTCCACTATTATCATTCTTGCCAGTGACTGTGGAGAACTTTTCCCTCTTGTCGTTTGCCTGTTTGAGAAATGTATAAGGGGCCTGGGGTGTCCATTATGAAGCCAAAATGACTGCAGCACTTCAGCCACAGTCTGCTAAAAGAAGCTGAGGGATATGAGGAAAGTCTGCAGCTTCCAAAAAGAGAAACAAGCTTTGTGAACCAGTCTTTTACCATTCATGAAGATTAAGATGTTAGTCCATAGAGTCGCTTTTCAGATGATAAAAAAAACAGAATCTGTCTCCAACATCAGATTTCAAACATTGATGTAACACTGTGAAATCACTTTGATACATTTGTACTCAGCACTGAAGTCACTGTCACTACAAGCTGTCAATCATTTTGACCTCAATTTAGTTATATGTCATATTACATTTGCTTCTACTTTGTAGATATTTTGTTTGCATTTGAACTTAATCTAGTCTTATTGTTGTCAAGTGGAGTTACTTATTCATTTAAGTTTAGCCAAAAGATTGAGTTTACTATTGAAGTAAGACTCGTCAGTGCAAATTATTGGACCACATTTATGTTCAGCTCTAGCCTGGTTAAAACCAGACCCTTGTCCTTCACTTTGCTTCAGACAAGGGTCTGGACTTTCTCCATTGACAACCAATTCTTGCTGGAGGCGTGGCCTCTGCTGATGGCTGCTCCCCCGTGGTCTGCTGAACTTGACTTCAGCTCCGCCTCCTGCTGATTTTCTCTTGCTGCCTTTGGATATTCTGTGTTTATATGTTAATAAAACGTCCTAATAAAATAAAATAAAACCATGGATCGCTGGTCCAACACACCAGAAGACCAGGAAATCTGATGGGACTCGGGCAACAACGTAAAACCCGAGTTTAAATCTCTCGTGACAACCTGAGGCATTTCCTTGTTCATTTCACTCAGCGGAGGGAGAGGAGGATGAGGAGGAGGAGGGAGCGATGATCACTTACTTTTGGCAAAAAAAAAAAGAAAAGAAAACTCCAGATAAGGGATTAAGAAGGGGAAATTAATAAATTTGTGTCACATATAAAACAGTCCTGCATCGCTTTGAATGAGAACATGCGAATGCTCGTTGGCTGCGCGCTCCCCCGTGGTCTTCTGAACTTGACTTCAGCTCCGCCTCCTGCTGATTTTCTCTCGCTGCCTTTGGATATTCTGTGTTTATATGTTAATAAAACGTCCTAATAAAATAAAATAAAACCATGGAGCGCTGGTCCAACACACCAGAAGACCAGGAAATCTGATGGGACTCGGGCAGCAACGTAAAACCTGACTTTAATTCTCTCGTGACAACCTCAGTCATTTCCTTGTTCATTTCACTCAGCGGAGGGTGAGGAGGAGAAGGAGGAGGGAGGAGGGAGCGATTACTTGACTTTTGGGAAAAAAAACAAAAGAAAACTCCAGATAAGGGATTAAGAAGGGGAAATTAATAAATTTGTGTCACATATAAAACAGTCCTGCATCGCTTTGCATCGCTTTGAATGAGAACATGCGGCTGCTCGCTGGCTGCGCTGGGACAGGTGGGGGCGTGGGTTAGGGGCCAAAAACTCCGCCCCTTCTGTTCTCTGATTGGTCCGGTCAAAAATCTACTGGAGAAATCGTTGTCTATGAGAGAAGTCCCAGACTGTGCAGTGAAGGGAAATGAGAATTGAGCGGAGCTGTGCAGGAAGGCGAGGGCCAGGCTAGTTAAGCTCATTAATCACAAGGATTTTGTTGATACAGGAGCCGTGAAGTATTTCGTTGTTCTCAGAAACAAACTGTTTTATGCTTACATGACCCTGTATTTGTAACTGAACTATATTTGCAAAGAAATTTGTTTTCACAACAGAAAGAATAGAAATATAGAAATCTAAATGTTTATTTCCATTCCATGTCACTAAACCTTCAGTATAATAATAAATAATAAATAAATTTCACATTCTTGTCATCTGTGTATGTTTCCCATACTTGACAGACGAAATTGGTCTCTGCATTTAACCCAACCACCACCAGGTGGTGCAGTGAGCAGCCGTTGTCAGCGCCCGGGGAGCTGGGAAAATAGGTGTGCACTCATAGACACCCCAAGGTTTGTAGTGGCCGGGGCTTGGCATAGCAGTCAAAATTCAGTCGTAGCTTATTTTAATAAACCTCTGAGGCAGATGCATTAGTTGCATATGACGGAGGATTAGGGCCATGCTATAAGGGGGGAAAAAAAAGACAATAAAGTCATAATATTACTAGAATAAATTTGTAGTATTATGGGAATAAAGCCGTAAAAGAATAAAGTTAAAATATTAAGAAAATAAAGTTGTAGTATTACAAAATTAAAATCCTTTTTAAACATAAGACTGCAGATGTAACCACCTATAGCCTTGTAGTGGGCCACTTCCAAAAAGCTCCCCTTCCATAAAAGAAGCAATATCTTCCAAATCCGTGTGGTTCTTTCTTCTAAACAGACATAGTTGTTTCAATCATTTCAAAGTCCCGATATTAATGATAATCTGATGCTGATGTGCTAACACATTAAGTTTTTCTTTATTTGCAAAACCAATACCAAACTTAACAAGATGTTCAACATTCATCATTTTACCACAGTTGTAAGACTGATTTTTCATATCTGAGTTCTGACTATATGACAACTTTATTCTATTAATATTACAACTTTATTCTTGTAATACTTCTACTTTATTCTTGTAATATTACAACTTTATTCTCTTAATACTATGACTTTATTTTCGTAATACAACTTTATTCTCGTAATATTACAACTTTATTCTCGTACGACTTTTTTCTCATAATATTACGACTTCATTCTCGGAATACTGACTTTATTGTGGTACGACTTTATTCTTGTAATTTTTTGAAATTTTTCTCGTAATGTTAGAAACACTGACATATTTTAAATCACCACCCATTCGTATAATAAAGTGCATTCATAGATTTGCTTGTTTTTGTTCATAATATTGTCCTTTGTAAAATGTATAAATCATTAGAACTGTATCAGATTTAAATTGATCTCCATAATGTTAAAAGTAGAAAATATGATAAATTAAAGCTGGAATCTGAATCAAACTTTAACCACATCAGACTGTGTATGCCTATGGTGAGTTGGCTACACCAAAGGAAATAAAATGGAACAAGAAACTCCCAGGATCAGACTGCTTTGTTTTTAGTGCATATTGTTTTACTGGTTTTATCATGGCCAAGTAACATATTGGGACATTGTATAAGGCCCAACAAAGATAAGTCAAGTCCTCTGGATGTTTTTTTTTCTGAAACATTTCGTCCTTCATACAAAGGACTTCATCAGTCTGAGGAGCCACAACAAACTCAGTCCCATAAGTGGCTTACTCACATAGTGGGCCAACCAATTTGATGGCGAAAAAACTGAAATTGTACAGGATTTTTTACTTGGATTATTGAGCATGAACATTGATACTTTGTATGCGGGTTAAAATATTAGACAGATTTGTATTAATATCAATTACATCCCATTCTATTGAACAGAGTGCTCATATTTAGTGTTGCAATGCTGAAAAACCATCCCTTGCACATGATGTGGTACATTAATGTCTGTTTTGCTCTTTTCCCCCCTTGCACATGAAAATGATGAATCTTCCACTTTGGAGAACAGTGTACTTCTTGCTTATTTCTAAACGTTCATACAAAAACCTTCATTTTTTATTTATTTATTTATTCTATTGTAAGCTTGACATTTCCCTTGTTATTGATGTGTTTTTTCTTGTTATACTTTGACCAAAAAAAGTTGATGTCCTTTTTCCTGACATCTTCTCTTGCCTGTCATCTTTTGTTCAGTATAGTCTTCATATTCTTCCTAGACTCATGATTCACTGAGATAATGCAGTTTTGCGCATGAGGTCAGCAGATGAAATAGTCATTTGTCACATTAAGCATCTGTCATCTTCACCATACATTTTCTCTCCCATCCCCCCCCCCCCACACTTTTTTTATTGCCACAATCACAACATCACTTCCAGTAATATAAACTCTTTTCCCCATTTTGACCTCTACATTGTAACCCTCTCATTTTATTTCTAAATGTAATCCCTTTTCCCCACAGCCACTCTATTTTCAATTACATCTTAGCATATTTACTTCATGGTTGAGAAACTGACATCATAATTATGTTTAGAGCTCATGCCTGATGAGTTGTCTTACCATGTTTTCTCTAAATGGTTAACACAAAATCATGTGGCTTTATTCAGTTAAATTTTACACACTTTAAAGCAGACCATAAAAAGGCAGCATCATGAAACAAAGTGCTTAATTGCTGCAATGCCCAATTCATTGGCCTGTTTTATGCAGGAAAAATAAAAGCCCTTCTGTATAAGAGATAGTGAGTAGAATTTTAAAGACAGTGTTGGCTATCCATGTCCTGTGCCATATGCAAAATTTGGACAATTCCAGCAGCATTATTATACCCTATTATACAGCTCGTAACAAAGATAGAGGTTAAAATTAGATGCAAATTGACTTTTCATTTAAAACTGTTCGCAGTTGGATACTTGCCCCTTATACTTTTCTGGTTAATAAATTTGAATGGGTTTTGCATGCTATGACAAATAACGAAATATAGAATTGTATTTGCATTATAGTTTGGGAACAAAAGGGAAAAAAGCATAGGTTAAGATTTTGGAAAACAGGAAAAGACTAAAAAGGGAACCAGTGACATCGATTCAGTTTTTTAACACGTTTGGCAAGATTATATCAGTTTTGGGTGTACATGAACCATTTATTTTAGTTTATATTTAGTTGTTATTAAATGTAAAGAGCAAGAACTGTGAGCCAGATCAGTACAACCTTTAATCTAGCAGCTGTCATTAAATATTCAACATCAGTTTGACAGAGCGGCTCTTCAAGCCAGCTTCAAATTTATCTAGAAGATGACATTTTAAATCCTACCAGGCATGCTGACATGCTAAAAAAAAAATAAGAATGTGGGGACTGGATGAGCCCACTACAGACATTATAAATATGTGTCTGTGGTCTTAATCCCTGTCTGTTCACACATTTTCACTAGGAAAATTAAAATAAATGCTTTAAGAAACAGTATTTAGTTCACATATATCCTGTTGGTCATTGTTGTTTTGTCACACTAAAATATTCAGATTTTTTTTTCTCTCCTTCTCCCTTCATTTCATACTGTCTTCCCAAATATTCACTTTTTTATTTATTTATTTAAGTTTCATGATTCATCTACTGGCTTCAAGAGGTTCTTGTATGAAAAATTTAATAATAAACAGCTGTCTCATCTTTGTTTATGGACAATTATTAGATGATGGCGCCCATTGAATCCCTCATGTGCACACGTTAGAGGTTGCATCTTCAGTGTTACCCCTTTGCATTCTGTGATTTGTTTCCCACCTGCTGAGGCTCTGATGTAATTCTTATCTTAGACACTGTCTGAAAAGTTTGTTTAACACCACAGTCAAACTTGACTGTTCTGCATTTTTATTTACCTCCCTCTTCTGCTTTTCTTCTTTCTCCTGTCCAGCATGTGAGCTAATGAACCAGGGGATTCTTGCCCTGGTTACATCCACTGGCTGTGCAGCCGCAAGTGCCCTGCAGTCCTTAACAGATGCTATGCACATCCCGCACCTCTTCATCCAAAGAAATGGGGATGGTGCACCGCGAACTGCTTGCCAGCTCAACCCCAGCCCAGACGGAGAGAGCTACACGTTGGCTGCCCGTCCCCCAGTTCGGCTCAACGATGTCTTGCTCACCCTCATCTCTGAGCTGCACTGGCAGAAATTCATCATCTTTTACGAAAGCGACTACGGTGAGTGGAAAAAAAAAACTGACTAGCTGATCGCTAAATGCGTCTGATAGACATTACATTTGTATGCAAGATAATCTTGGCACATCCATTTAGATGTAAATGCTCCAAAACCATCTCGGCTGTCACTGGAGATCAGGCCTCTGCTGAAGTGAAGTCATATGATTGCTGAGAATTCATATGCTCAGAAAACACTAAGTGGGAACTAAGATGAAAGAAAACACCACCACACAGACACACTTATTACACACACACACACAGGCTGTTAAAAATAAATCAAAGTTAAGTAAAAATTGTAAGGAAAAACAAGATCTTGTTGCTGCATCTACCATTGGGCTGTTCATGATGAGACGAGTCTGAGCTTAATTGGCTCATTTGAGGCACCCTCCTTCTATGAGGGTCCATCCCGACGGTACTAAATTTATTCTCAGATCCTCTCCACATCTGTTATTTCTCCTATGACGACGCTCGACAACAAACCTTTCTTGACCCACATTTGGCTAGAGGCACTCTGGATCAAGAAATTATTGGCAAAGTAAAACCGAGTAGGGAGTAAATATCACTGCGTTGCCATTCCTCAGACGAGTCTTTGCCTCTGCTGGCTAATCTTTTTACTACTTGGAGGAGTGTAATCTGGAAGAGAGTATAAATCTGATTTACTTTTTTCCCCCAACTTTGAAAACATCTAAGCTACATTTGATGCAGTGTGTAGTAAAACAGCATCTTACAATCCTTTGGTTTCTTCCTTCGTTTTGTTTATGGGATAGTTGGGAGAATTGAAGAGTTGTTAAATGTTTAAACCAGAGTTTGTACCTGCATGGCGAGTCTCTTCGTGTTGATGTATCCAAGATGCAGCTTTATAGTTACATACTTCTGTCCTTGGAATTGTTTATGACATTGGTGCTCTTTGTAGAAAGTGCATTCTCAGCGTTTGACTGTATTGATTAAAAACTCCACCATAGAAAGAGCATCTGTCTATCAACGGACCATTCTGACAAGCTCTCTGTTTCTAACTACTTTGCCCCCTATACGTCTCGAGGTCACAGTGTGTATGACTGTCAGTTCTGCAATAGATTTTCCCTTTCTTTCATTCTGTACCGAACAATCTTATTACCATTTTTTTCTGTCAGATAAGCGGTCTGCCACACCAGAAGACTGTGTATGTGTGTGTGTGTGTGTGTGTGTGTGTGTGTTTGTATCGGGGGGGACTACATGGGTGTCAAATGGTCTGATGGACTAATTAAATGTCTATTCTGCTAGTTAGCCATATGTCGGTTTTGCAATCCACAGATCAATATACCTGTCTGCATTCTCAGTCATTTTTATTCTGTTGGAAACCTTTCCAGTTCTTTGAATAATGTCAGGAGATCAGATAACAAGCACGCAGCATGCACTGCGCTGCAACTTAAATCAACAGTTTTATTAAAGGAAATGCTGAATACGATCCAGTTTGTTCATGTTCAATTATGATGCAAGTTTGTTAGTTTTAAACTGAAAAAAAAAAAAAAAAATCCAAATTTTTACATTGGCTTTAAGACAGCCTTTGGATTGTTTTTTTTTCTCTATTGAAAGGGTTGTTTTATTAAATAATGCATTACTATTTAAACTATCTAACATATGTCACTATAATAGACTGTTTAGAGATATTTGTTGATGGCAGGTGTGATATGTGCAGCTAATGAGGAAGGATTCAAGCATTCAAGGATTCAAGGTTCTTTATTGTCATTTGCATCACATGTGGTGCATGAGGTGGAACGAAACTGTGTACACAGGGTCCCAGTTACATCCAATAATAAAATGTAAAAGAAAAACAGTAATAAGATCTAAGATATGAACTAAGAAAAATGTTAACTTAAAAATACATTAAGAACTAATAGCATAAAACAATACACCAAACAGCAACACGAACGTGACTCTGTGTGAGCAGATGAGTACGAATGAACACAGCAACATGAAATAGATCAGCAGCAACATTAACTGATTTTTCACATAGATTATTCTGGTTAGATATTCATGAATCTAACAACCTCAGGGTAGAAGCTGTTCCCTCAGTCTAGTGGTTTCACACTTAATGCTCCTTAATCTCCTTCCTGAGGGGAGTGGGTCAAAAAGTGTGTGTGCTGGGTGAGTGGGGTCCTTCATAATGCAGGTAAATAAGTAAATAAGGATCTAAGATATAAACTAAGATATACGCTAAACGAATGCCCAATGATTCGCTAAAAGATCTAAGATATATGCCAGTCACTAATAGTGCAAAACAATTCAACAAACAACAGCAGCACAATTCTCATAGGTTTTGTTCGGCTATAATTTACATGCTTAATACGAGCAGAGTCGGGCTCGGAGCCGACCCCAAAACTAACATAAACTGGGATTTATTCAAAAATGGAACAAAAACACAGAAACAAGGCACCAAAAGTGAAAAATTAATTCATTCATTCAACCTTTATTTAGTCAGGTAAATCTTTTGAACCTCATGGGCTCATTTACGAAAGCGACCTGCTAAAACTAAAGAACAATGAACAGCAGTGGTAGAATTTCCTTAAACAATAAACAATAAACAAACAAACAATAAACAATAGAAAACAAAAGAGAGAAAAAAACAAAAGAAAGTTTTTTTTTAACAAAGTATCAAAAAACTAGCAAAACATTATAAGGTAGACGTATAAAATCAAAGACAGGAACAAATCTGCATTGGTTTTTGCCAGGATTCCAACAGATTCTGAAAACCATTTAGAGAAGTCAAGGTCGAGAGCTTCAGATCTTTTTGTAAGATATTCCATGAAGCAGGAGCGGAGTAGGAGAAGGCCCTTTTTCCAAGTTCAGTCCTCACTGACGGAACACTGCAGGTAATCATGTCCTGAGAGCGCACACTGTAGCTGCACTCACGCAAAGACATGTAGGAGGAGATGTATGAGGGCAGCAGACCAAGAAGTGATTTAAAGATGAAAATGTACCAGTGGAAGAGTCTGCGTGAGGTTAATGATGTCCAGTTAACCAGTGAATACAGGGTGCAGTGGTGGGTACGATAATCACAACCAGTTATGAATCTTAGTGCACCATGATAGACAACATCCAACATCCGCAGGGTGCTTGTAGGAGCATTCATGTAGAGAATGTCACCGTAATCAATGGAGGGAAGGAAAGTCACAGACACAAGGCGTTTCCTAACATTCAGTGATAGACATGATCTGTTTCTGAAAAAGAAACCCAGTTTAACTTTCAGTTTCTTCACTAGGTTTTCCACGTGGAGTTTAAAAGAGAGATGTGAATCGATCAGGATACCCAGATATTTATAGGAATCAACAAACTCAATAGGGACACCATTTGAAGATAAAATCAGAGGAGGATCTGCTGGAACCGCCTTCCTATTTGAAAAAAACATCCCTTTTGTTTTATCAGCATTTAGGACAAGTTTGAGACGGAACAAATCTGACTGGATGATGTCAAAAGCGGATTGCAGTAACTGGAAAGCCTTAGCAACTGTTTTAGCTCGGCAGTAAACAACTGTATCATCAGCATAGAAATGTAAGGATGCATCAGGGATGCAGTGACCTACATTAGCTATGTAGATTGTAAAGAGAGTGGGTCCTAAAACTGAGCCTTGTGGTACACCATTTTTAACTGTTAAATAGCTGGAAGAAGTACCGTTATGTTGAACACATTGCCTCCGATTGGAAAGATAGTTAGAAAACCAACCGATGGTGTGATCAGAGAAACCGATTTCTGAGAGCTTATGACACAGGATGTTATGATCCACAGTGTCAAAAGCTTTAGACAGGTCTAAGAAAAGTGCAGCACAATAGTCCTTAGCATCCAATGCTTCAACAACATCATTCAGAACCTTCAGAGAAGCAGTTGTTGTGCTGTGTTTTTTCCTGAAACCAGATTGATGAAGAGGTAAGATGTTAAATGAGTCCAGATAATTTTTGATCTGAGAGTTTATCAGTTTTTCTAGAACCTTGGCTAAGATGCAGAGTTTAGAGATCGGTCGATAATTGTTCAGTGAGGTGGGGTCACCTCCCTTCAGCAAAGGAAGAACAAAGGCTGTTTTCCAAGCATCCGGAATGGTGTTTTGGCTTATGGACAGATTAAAGATGTGGGTCACAGGGACTGTGATGATATGAGCAGCCAGCCTTAAGAAATAAGGTGGAAGTTCATCTGGACCTGCAGATTTTTTAGGATCAAGATCATTTAACAGTTTATTTACCTCACTGACTGAGAACGGAGAAAAAGAGAAGGTGTGATTAACAGATGGTTGACTTGTAGGAGGGATTTGATTTGTAGAAGTTTGATTATTAGATAAAGTGGCTGATTTTCCGTTTGTAACTGTGTCAAATAATGAACTAGAAGCAACAAAATGTTTATTGAAACAGTTCAGGATCTCGTGCTTATTTGACACAGGAACAGAGTCAACAAGAAATTGTGATGGGAGGTCAGATGATTGGGGGGTGCCTGAGAGAGATTTAATGGTTTTCCAGAATTTTTTAGGATCATTTAGATTTTTGGAGGTCTGAGATAAGAAGTAGTTACGTTTTGCGGCTTTAATGGCAGTTGTGCATTTATTCCTTAGCTGCCGAAATTTCAACCAATCAGTGTATGAGTGTGATTTTCTTGCTGCGGCCCAAAGATGATCTCTCCAGTGCAGGAGATCAGCTAATTCAGGAGTAAACCAGGGGCTGTCTCAGCCCTTTATCCTGAACTGCCGGAAAGGAGAAAAAATAAATTAATCTACAGCAGCATGGTCCTATGGGCAGAGTGGTTCTGATGACAGTGATGTTATCTTAGCAACATGGTCTAGTTAGCAGCATGATACTGTTAGCAATGAGGCTTTTCTTAACAACATGGTCCCGTTGACACCATGGTACTTTTAACGATGTGATTCGGTTAGCGGTGTGGTCTTGTTATAAAAAATAAAAACAGCTGTCTAAAGGCAAAGGTATGTGCTGGTCCTGCAGCCCACACATCAGACCAGCACATCAGGAGATCTCCAAACACTCCCGCAGCCACGCTGGACCCGAGTATAATTCGCTCGTGACAAATGTGTTCATTTCTCATCATTTCAGTCATGGAGTCAATGGAGGAGGAAGCGATCACTTGCATTTTGGCAAAAAACAAACAAAAAGGCCAGATCAGGGATGTAGAAGGGGAATTTAATACATTGGAGTTGTATACAAAACAGTCCGGCGCCGGGCAGTTTATTGTGCGACACTGCGTTTGCGTACGCAGTCGTAAAATTTGAGCTTTGCGCGTACATGCCCTGCGGAGGTACACTTGTACCTCTGTGTAGTACAGTCCGTGCATACCTCTGCGTACGGTCGTACGCAGCGCTATACATACTGGGGGTTTAAGAGCATCCCAGGTTTCCCCGCAGAACCAGGCGGGTCCACAGAGTTTGGTCCATGCAGGCATACGGAGGATCTTGTTAGCAGCGTTAGCAGGTCTAGTTAGCAGGTCCCGTCAGCAGCTTGATGATAATAAGGACCGCAGTGCTGCCTCCCAGACTGCCCTCCAGAACCAGGTCTGGCAGACGGAGAACATCTAAGGTTTTCCCACGGAATCGAATGGGTCCATGCAGGCAGATGGAAGATCATGGAGACAGCCGCACTGACAGAACTGAGCCTGAGGCTGGAAGGACTGAACCACGATGGCACAATGGCAAGGCAGCAATACAGAAAACTTCATAAGTGTGTTGTGGTTATATATAT